>VWZU01008081.1:745223-774472 GCA_013397095.1 Sterrhoptilus dennistouni | reverse complement strand
TTTCCCAACCTTCTTTTTACGTCTTCTTTTCTATGTGAAAAGAAAATGTTTGTTAGGAGACAAAATAGACTAAATGATTGACTTACGTGAAGGTCAGAAAAATTGCCAATAATAATGGCCCTGGTCAAAAAAATTAACCAGCAATATTCAGGCAAATTTGCAATTGGCCAGATCTTTGTCTTTTCAAGATCATATATAATGCAGCAGTGAATTGCTAACTCATTTCTTGCAGGGCAATGGAAGATACAAAGTCATTGGAAGAATATATAAAGAGACTGAAGAAATAACTTCTGAATACAATAAATAAGTGCAAGTCATTACCAATAAAGCAGAGAAAATATAGGAAAAAAATTCTGTAGACTGATTTTAGTAATATGATGTCATTAATACAATTCTGTTTACTCAGTTTAATTATTTTTCTCCCAAAAAAATAGGACTTCCAAATACTTAAATTGTTATTCTCATTGGAAAATGCAGTCCAAATAGACTCTTTCCTTTAGATTCAAAGCTGAAGAAATGTTTTTATACCCTTTTAAGATAGAATATTTCTTTGCCATTTTTTAAAATGAAGGTAACTAAATACATAGTTGCTATAGTCTTAGTAAGAGTGGATTATCAACTGTACTGACACAGTTAGTAAATCACTGGTTTAACAGACAGATTTCTTTGAGGAGTCAAAAAGAAAAAACAACAGGAGCACATTTGGTTGTCCTCCTTTTCAACCACAATGGAAAGATTATGGAAATGGAAGAACATTGTAGTTCCTGCATGGAAAGCCGCTATTCTGATAAATTGAGACTCATTTGATTTATTTTTTAAATACTGTCTAAAGTTTGGAATGGATATATTTATTCCAAATAAGGTGAACATAAAACCAAGATCAAAAAATGCAAAATGATGCATACAAGCTGTATTTAGAATAATCCTAATGTAATTTTCAGTTGCTGGATTGATTTGATCTTCTTATCATGGGGAGAAATTGGACTCAGATATTATCAACAGCTTCTAACTCCAATCTGATTATTGCTATAATCCTGACAGTGATTGATTCTGAGTAATTATCTCAGAAGCAGAATTAGATTAAAAAACAATATTCCAGATTATAGAAGACTCCAGTCCATCCTTATAATTAGTTTCATCTTAGAATGTATGATGCTATCACATTTGAATAATTTAGAGTGAATTATTTGCAAGCAGCCTGTGTGACTACATTTAATAGGAAAACAGATAAACATGAAAACCTAATATTTTAAGAAACATTGCTTTGTAAATTAGCAGCCTCATTGTAGTAAAGTTTACTTTGCCAATGTTTTCATTTTGCCTTGTAGCTCCTAAAATATTGTGGGGTACTAAGCAAAAGCCCAGTGCTACAATAATCAGTGATCATGCAGTCATAATGATGATTTATGATTACTGATGGTGTCATTATCATCATAATTATAGTCTATGAATTAATTTTTCACAATTGGCAACTGAATAATTTTCAACCATAGTCCTTTCCTTTGTGAGGATTACTTACAGATAATGGCCATAAAAAATGGACTCATGAGAATAAACCCAAACAAAAAAGCCATATTTGAAGTTTGTGAGCAATATTCAGTTATTAATTTCATTAATTTTGTTTACAGTGGTGATGGCCTGAACAAAATGATGTTTCAGTGTTCTAAAAACTTTACAGAATACATAGAATGAATGGTCTCTTTTCATAACACAATAGTAACAGGATCTTATCAGAAAATAAAGAAACGTGTCTTACATGTGTCTTCTTTTAGTACTTTATTTCATCTGATTAATTAAAGTAGTGGACTCAAAATATTTCATAGTCCAAATTAATTTTTAATATCATGATTCCTGTGACTTCCTTGAAGTGACAGGAATGATGTGTTTTGGGGAATTCCTTTCTGTCAGCTGCCTTGGGATTTGAGAGTTAGCATTTTCTTTTCCAGACCCATGCCATTGGGCTGGTGTGTGACATAGTTTTGACAAAGACACAAGAAAAGTTTTTTCAGAGCTTTTTTCAGGCAGATCGAGACAGGTATTGAATCAGAAGGGAAGGGAGGCATTAAATTCAATGGTGAAAGAAGGAGAGAAAATAAGTCATTTCATTATATATGGAAAACTCTTATGATTATAATATCCCAGGCTTTGAATCTGGGCAGATTTCAGTCTCTCTTCTTTTTGACCTCATATAAAGCTCAAGTACATGTTGTAAAGGGAGGTAATGTAGTAAAGGGTGGAATAGATGTTGAAAAAATTGTTGATCAACTTTGAGGCAAGAGAAGTTAGACAGAGATAAAGGAATTAGAATAAAAGGAAATGGAACTAAAAAAATTCATGTTAAATTGACTAAGCTTCTGTATATGGCCTCTCTGAACAGCACAAGATTAATGAGCATTCTACGTGGATGGATACTGTCTAAGAACAGTCATACAGTCATATTTTACACCAAGTTCACAGTGCTTTCTAACACTGGGAAACAATGTAATGCCAACAGCACAACAGATGATGAAAACAGCAATCTGTTATAATGCAAGGGTGGAAATAGGCACTCCTCTTGTTTGCCTGGTTTTCCCACAGGGATTATGTATACTTTGGCCTTTTGTAAAGATGCTGATCTGTTCCTGTTTCCTAAAAATTCTTTGAAATAAAATTGCACTGATGTATTTAGGATAGGCTCATGGAAGCAGTAGATAAGGTTACTAGAACACCTTTATCAAGAGACCCCAGATTTAGATCTCCAGAACATGAGTAGTTGTGCGTTTGAACCTTCCCTTCTATTTTTGTTATATACCAACCCCCCACCCTTTTTCCCCCTCAATATAGTATGGTATTTCAATGCTCTACAGCACTTCAAAATGAGCAGGTAGAGTTCTTTATAACAAATACATTGAATCATCACTAAATATATTCTGAATGGAAAATTATTGCTCCGGGTGATAGATTGAACTAGTGTTAACTTCTCTTAACTCCTTTGACAGTTTTGAACGGCAAAATCCAGGAGCTGATAGTTTGCATTTTTTAATCACTTCCATCCTGATGATGTCTGAAGTTTATAAAGTTGTATTACTCCCTTCACTGCCACATCAATTTTTTCACTCTCTTTTAATCAAAAGTATTATCTATATTGTTAATCTTGATTATAAATATATCAAACCCAATTTTTACATTAACTGTATTGTTTAGATACAAGAATAGATGGGGTAGAGAATAACAGCCCTTAGAAGAGCTGAAATTTAGGGCTTTAGCCTTAGAAGGCATTTCCAGTAGAAAATTTGCATCTAATTCATTTGTGTGGATCTTAAAAATGGTTTTGGCAGTTGATTACATCAGGATCCATGTAAACACTGCCTGTGACTGAACAGATTTTGCTGTAGATGATATTTTTATATAAAACTAGCTTTGCTATTGGAGACTTTAGTAATGAAAATACTACAGAAACTAGCAAACAGTAACCAAGGACAGAGGTGAATGTTGGCACATAGGTATGTGCAGATCCATAAGCTACCAAGTGATTGCATGGATCAGCCATGACTGCCATTCTAAGGCATTTGAGGTATTCTGCTGATGGGTATGGATTGAACTGGATTTCTTCTCTGAAACCTTTGAAAGTTACACTGAGTAACATGGTATTTTGGTGATGCTCTTCAGCACTAAATTCCATAGTTCTGTCCTTTGGCTTTGCCTTTGGCACAGACTATTTGAACCTTTGGCCTAGGTTCAGCAATTAGAGATGTACAGCCTCATCACTGAGTTGGCGATAAAACACATCTGATCTGGCATGCTGCTGCAACCCACTTGATGCTAATTCTGTCCACCAGAAAAGTACAAGTAATTCCCTGGAGGAAAAGGCATTTACAGGGAACAATTCTATAGCACACAGAGGTTTTGTGTCACAGTGATGGCCAGTGCTTCTCCTGAGGTGAAGCCTTGTGATTTTCTTAGCTGTGCACATTGTCACTATCCCACATCTGTTCCTGCAGGTACAGGCCAACCTGGGTTCATTGGTTTCTCATGTGCAGGGTTTAGCTGCAGCTTCATTTGGCCGAGGAATAATGCCACATCATTCCTTCCAGAAGTGAATGACAGACTAGCAGTTTGGCCACATACTTTCAGGAGAGAAATACTTTCTGCATTCTAGGCTGCTTAAAAAAAAAAAAAAACCCACAAAAAACAAACCAACAAAAACCCCCACCCTGTTCTTCTAGTGCGTAACAACTATAAGCCCTTATCTCTTGTTTTTCACAGAATATTCTGAGTTGGAAGGGACCTATAAGGAATATCAAGTGCAACTCTTAGGTGAATGGCCCATATGGAGATAGAACCCACAACCTCTGGGTCATTAGCACCATGCTCTATAACCTGAGACCTCTGCATGTTTGTATTTAAAATTATAGCAGACTCTTAAAACTCTTATTTCCCATATTTACTTTTTTTTTTTTTCTTGTATTCTTTCTATCAAGAAGGGCCTTAAGGAGAAATCTTACAAGGAGTCTCTGAGGTTTCTTTGTTCAGCCTGGAGAAGAGGAGACTGAGAGGAGACCTCACTGCAGTTACAACTTCCTCATGAGGAGAACAGGAGGGGCAGGCACTGATCTCTGCTCTGTGATGCCCAGTGACAGAACCCAAGAAAACAGCATGAAGCTGAGTCTGGTAAGGTTTAGGTTGGATATCAGGAAAAGGTTCTTCACCCAGAGGTTAATTAGGCACTGACGCAGGCTGCCCAGGGAATTGCTCACAGCACAAAGCCTGACAGAGTTCAAAAAGTGTTTAGGCAACACGCTGAGACACATGGTGTGACTTTTGAAGATATTCTGTGCACCTCTAGGACTTTCTCTCAATGATCCTTAAGTGTCCCTTCCAACTCAGAATATTCTATGTTTTTATGTTAAGAAAGTTTCTTTACATCATTAAACTAACTAAATAAATCCTCTAGCTGATAAGAACCCTTCTACTGTCCTGAAAGAGCTTGAGTTGATTGGCATACCAGTTCTTTTTGATTTTGCCGTTCCCAGATAAAAATGCCAACCTGGACAGAATGTTTCATTTTTCAGCGAATATCAAGCTAAACACCTGCAACAATTACCAAATTGTCTATTCTTTTATGTTGTTAATTATATAGAAACAACACTGAAAAAATTCTTTCAACACCAAACCAGCATATTTTGATTTCTTCAAAGGCCAAACAGACATGATTTTCTTATATGGATTAGCTTGTTCCATCTCTTACTTAAAACAACATACATACTTTAACCATCAGTGTGACTAATACCAACACCTAAATTGTAAGTAAACCTTTATACCCTCATAAAATAGTTATCTTGTCTTACCTTATCTTCATTCACTAAGCCTAGTTCACCCTCTTCTGAAGGATTTATTTTCTGCCTGCATTGAGGGAATGATGTTTGAAATACTTCCTTTGGAAAACAAAGAAGCTATGAAATATAAGTATTTAAAACTGGTTAACATTTGTTTCTGTAATGTCATTTCAGCAAATGTAGAATAAATTTCCCCCATTTTCAAAGCCTGTAATATAAGAGGGAGCTGAACAAAAAAGAGCCCTCCACATGCATCACAATTCTCTTCTTGCTGCAGCCACTTCTGATATGCTTAGGTGATACATCCATTCTCATTAGCTACTGTTCTTCTTTATGGGCAGGCTATCTTGAACAATCAACTATACTAGACCTTACACAAGACAAAAAATAACCTAGCTTGGTTCCTTTAGACCCTTAATATATTATTTCCTGTCCCTTCTTCCAATTAATACTATCTTTTCCAAATCACTAGAGACTTCATATTTAATTTCCTGTGGGTTCATATAGGCCAGAATATGTTGAATTACTTTCTTTTGGCATAAAATAGTTCAGCTACAATACATATACAGATAGTAAGATTTGTTGTTGTCTCCCAATCTTCTTGCTCAAATGTATTTTACACAATGAGTACGCTAAAATGTAAATCTTCTACATAAAAAAATAATATAATATTAATAATATCACCAAAATAGACATTTTTCTATAGTGGCTATCAAATATTTGTAAATAAAATATTCTAAAATAAATTTCTATATTAGCGCATATATATATGTGTGTGTGAAATTCAGCAGCAAAATACAGCAACAAAGGCCAAGAAGCTGCAAACTTTAACAAACACCTCATAATCCCTTTGATGAATCACAAAGACAAAACTGAATTATAGTACCTAAGTCTACTAAAAAAAACCCCAGTTCTTAGGAAATCACTTCAGTACATGTGTAGATATATAAAAAAAATTGCAATTAAATATGCTCAAGTATTTTGCTTTAATTAAGGATTCATTTTAGTGTATTTAAACTAATTTATTTGCAATCTCATCACCATTATTATAATTCATTACATTTTTGTATCTGAATATTTGACATGGCTAAACAGAACAGTCAGTAAACAAGCAAACAAATCAATATCTGAATAAGAAAAATTAAAAAAAAATAAAGTTTCTACTCTTTAGCACATATATTTGGAATTCTTGTTTATTTCAAAACCCAGAGCTGCTTGCAATACCTTTCAGTTATTTTTCTGCCACCTATAATTTTTCTAAGGCTTAGCCTAATTCTTCTACACCTGTTTTCTTTTTTGTATGAGAGTTCTTATTAGTTCTGATATTTTGTGGAAGTGTATTTCTTCTGCTTTTTGTATTTTGGGCATTGGAGTAGAAAATGGCTTTCAGTTTTGATCTCTACTCTGTCTCATCAATTGTAGAGTCAGTCTTCCATAGGTTTCTAGTACATTTTGTGTCATTTCTGGTTCCTATTTCTAATCTGTGTTAACAGAGTCTGTATTTTGCTAGAGCAAAATATCTGCATATAAAAGTAAGATTGCTATAGGAAATTTGTGTGAAGATTTCTCTTCACTCGCAAAACCCAGGCTTTTGTTGAACACTAAAAAAAAAAAGTATAGGAAGAAGGCTGTGTTTCTGTTTATGTCTAGTTGCATATCTTATATCAAATAAATCTTTTGGTATACACACGAATTTTAAGCATGACAAGGTTTTACCTACAGTCTTTTCTTCAACTTGCTTTAATTTTTAGTTAGAATGCACATCAGGAAAGGTATATGATTTGTCCTTTTTGAGGATGCTCATTTAGCATAAGTGCAAGACTGTCTCAAGTGACTGTGTATATCCATTTTAATTCTACAAAGTGGTTTTGCATATTGTTACTACTATGCTGCTCCTCAAGAATGCAGTACAGACATACCTCTGGTGAGACATTTTTAAGTTAATTAGCATGGCACTGGCAGCTGTCTAGACATGGTAGCAGGGAACACCACAGAGGCTAAATTACCCTTCTTCTCAGGTAGTTTTTCAGTAGATCAGACTTTGGCTAAACTGTGCTGGTGCAGCTACTCTGCTTCTGCAGGTCTGAATAAAACTGAAAATCTAGTTCAGATTTCTGTAGATTGCAATGTAGAGATGCTGAAAATGCTACATACTAACCACTGATATTGAGTTATTTGTAATCCCACACAAGTTTTAGATAAAGAATTGAACAAAAATTTAGATAAAGAATTGAACAAAAGCAAATGCCACCACTAAGTAGGCACTAACATAATTTACATCTACCCTGGTGAAATCTCTGGTGTTTCACCTCAAACTTCTGTGGATCAGGTAGCATGAAAGGAACATATTCTACTAGTAAATGAGGAGTTATGTTAACTCAACTAGTTAATTTGCAGCAATACCAGAACCAGTTTTATTTCAACAGGAATCAGCAGCCCTCATTTTCTCCCTAACAAATTTTCCCATGCCCTTTCTTGAAGAATGCCTGGAAGCTAGTGAAGAACAAACTGGCTTGCCAGTAGTAAGAATGATTTGATGTATATCAACAAGGACTGCTACCCTGAGGAAGGTGCATCCTCCTGTTTCTGGCCATACTGAATGCTTAGTTTTCCATAGGAAGTTAAATAACATAAAATTAAGGTATTTTATATTATCTGTTAAAACCAATGTATCTAGGGCTAGGGCTTGTGAAAATTCCTAGTGTATTGCTGCCCTTCTCTAAGTCATGATGTTGGTGATGTTCCAGCCTTTAAGGTTTTCTCTTAGGCTTAATAAACTCATAAAAATATCCACTAAATTAATCTGTTTTCTAACTCTTTTTAGTGATCTTGGACTTGAATGTATACACTCTACAGTCAGAGTGATAGAATTGTGCAAGTTTCAAACCTTTTAATAATCATTAATTCTGTTATCAAGATAATTTCTAGTTTCTTCTCTTTTTGTCCCATTAAATCTAATTTCTGATGTAAGTAAATGTTCATTGATTTCATTTATACAGGCTGGGCTTAATTAATTGTTTAACATCCTTTCTATTTTCTTATCCTGTGTCTGTCTAATTCCATGCTAATCATTCTTCTGAAGGTGACTTTTTCCTCTGTTACAAATCACAGAAGTGTTCGGGATATTCTTAGTCATTTATGTGAAAAAGTCTTGACAGAACCATCTTTTTCTATATCCTTTTTTTTTTAAATGGATGATCTCTTTACTTTTACAGGTAACTTTTTGTACCCCTGCAATTGCCTGAAATTTGTGCCACTGAAAAATTCAGATATAACAAGTTTTTCAAATCAAGAGAAGCTTTAATTCCAATCATTTCAGAAACTGTCCTGAGAATAGAGTGTGAAGAAAATCTTATAAGCCTCCTTCCTACATGATTCCTGGATTCTGTGTTAAACTTTGCCAGCATCTTAACATTTGTTTATAACTTCTTTTAACTTCATACTTGATGGCTCTGCAGAAATAAATATAATTTATATGTAATAGAGTAGCCCTGCTACATTTATTGTATAGCAACCAATTACTTTGGCTCTGTGGCTTTGCTTTCAATTTTGCACATTTCAGAGATTTTCTACCAGGGCTAAGCTCAGCCTTGACACCATGAAGGCCAGAGCTGACTCCAGGCTCCAACAAACAATTCCTGTTTTGGAGCAAGAGCTGGGGTATTTGGCCTTAATGGGAAGTGCCAGAGAATACACATTTATGAAATAATAACATCACCAGTGAGATTAGTGTGAAGCAGTGCAATTAAAATGGAACAATTAACAGAATTGGTATTTATATCATCACCTCCAGGTTACAGTGTTAACTGTATGGAATCCTGTAAAAACCTGTATCCACTCCTTATGGAAGTGAATGGGACATTTCATATATTCTCAGTCCGGTTTTGCTATTCTACTTGGTTATGTTTTGACTTTCTATTCTTATTTGGAGGGACACCTTTCCAATACTATAGAACTTTAATTTTTAACAGAAATAAACCCAAAGAAGATGACACATTACTAGTTTTGGTTTATGATATCATAATTCTGGAATAGCTTTATTATGAACTTTATGGTGCTCACAAGATGAAAAATCTACTTTCCTTTTACACTTTCCTTTCAGTTTTTATCATTTGTCTAACAGAAATGATAATAATTTTTTCCTTTATAAGTAGTTTTGACCTTTTTTATTAGTGGATGTTTGCTTTTATCACAAATTGCTATTGTAATGAACTCTAACACATCTTTGTTACATTCTAACAAAAACATCTAATAAAGTACTGAGGTTTTTGATAGACAAGTCTTTGTGAAATGAGATAAAACAGCAGGGAGCAGAGTTTGTGTTGTCCTTTCACAGATATATGTGTTTTACATCTCAGTAAACTCAATAGCCAGAAAACCACTTTCAGAGATATCAGTTTTCCATTCTGTCCTATTACATACACTGCCTGACACAATTATGCATGTTTCTTTAGCATTCTTTTGATGTGTGTGCTCTTCAGTAGGTGACAAGATTTCACATCATAATGTACAAGGAGAAGTAGGATCACAGGCTGAAACTGGTGGGAGGTGGATCAAAAACACAGCACTGAAGATAGCTGAAAAATATAAACCAAAGATGTTTAGGAGCTCACAGTTCCTGTCTTCTGATTGTAGAACCTCTGACAATACTATTTCCTTATTATTCCTTAAGAATGATAGATACCATTAGTGTGTAACAAGGGTAGGATAAATACAGAGCTCATATTTTACCCTGAAGTGTTTCTTAGATGATTCTGCATAAGGTATTTACACCTAAGGATTCAGTACCATAAGAGTAATTAACACTACTAGAAAAATTCTGCTAAAAATGGTCTTGTTTGGGGATTCTTGTCTACAAATTGTATCAAGACAAACTTCTGATAAAGGCATTCCTTTGCCATTAGTGATATGTTGTTATTACTGGAGTTTTTTCAAATGGAACATTAAAAAGTTTATTCTGAAATAAGAAGATTTATTTTTTATAAAGTATCTTATGGGAAAATTTTGGTGAAGTCTCAATGAGCCATAGGCCAACCTGGAATTAGCCTGCCTTTTTTTTTTTTTTTTTCTTTCCTCCCTGGCTCCTAAGGGATCCAAAATGCAGTGGTGGCCTTATTCAATGGACTGCCTTTGGTGTCTGAGTGCCTACAGAATAAGAACAGGAAACCTGCTAAAGGAAGGACTTGGAAGTCTGGACAATTTGAAATGGGAGTGTCTGGTGCTTTTTGGCTCTCTGCTTTGCAGTCACTGAGTATCAGAGAACTATAATTTGAATTGCTGCCCAGTACCTTGTCCCTAATATTGGGGTCTTGGCAGGTCTGTGAGAGTACTGTGAACTGCTGCTGGATCCCATGACTCCCCAGTGAAAAATTTGTACCACATAGGGAGGCTATTTTAACTCCTGGGGAGCCAGACACCACAGACCATTCACTGACCCAGGTTTTCTGGTTTTTGGAGAAATAAGGCAGAATCAGTTTATCTGAATTTAAAAACAAACAAAAAGGGCAAACAGACAAACTTCTTACTCTGACTAGAAAGCCATCATGCTAAGCTTTCATTCTCAGATGAAGGAAAAGGTTAGGAAAGTGGGAGCCTTGTCTAAAATACTAATGTAGTATTTTGGTCAACAATCTGCATGACTGTAGCTGTTTTATTTTCAAATTGGCACTATCTCTCTCTATATATACTGCTTTAATGAGATCACTATCTATCTTTGGTGAAACCATTCATCCTGGAAATAACCCTGTAAAGCACTATGGTATACATATATGTGAACTACAATACGTTTCTCTACTTCCTTTTGTAGGTGCCATTATGATTTTTTGGTTCAGTGTAGGGGAAGAATGACTGAGTAGGTGCACTGCTACCAGCACGTTACTGTTAGTTTGAACAACATGAGGTAAACCTGCTATGCCTTTTTGATGCTTTGGTGAATTGCAAATTTTCATCTCTCCTACCAAGACATCCACTGATAAAAGCTGAATAAACAATGACATAAAAGCTGTCCAAGTGTAAAAAACATAAAGCAGGCAGATTTCACAAGGTGTTAGGTACCAGAATTTTACCTTCAAGATACTCACAAGAAGTTAGAAATGCTCTGGTTTGCTTTGTTCTCTGGTAGTGAAATGTTTGATTCATGCTGTTGTGTTTTCGGTGGATACTGAAGCCATTTTTTGAGCAGGAATTGCCTCCAGTTTGTTGTTGCCATTTCAATTAAACCTAAGCTGAATTGAGTTGTCAGTAAAATTGGCTGTCTTTTTTGGGTTTTGGTTTTTTTAATTCACCCCTGGACTGTTAAAAGTTATTGCTTCAAACAATATACTGTGACTACTGTTGGGTGCTTATAGCTAAGATGCATAAACAAAATGGACCAAGGTCATCCCTGGCATAATTTACTAGGATTCAGCATTGTCACACCAGGAGCGAATTTGGCTCAATATTTTGGCATTAGCAGTAAAGGTCATTGCTGCAGTTTGCCCTCTCTATAGAAAGTGTGATCAAAAAGTTTTCCATTTTATTTCCCTTTTGATGGTCACATTAAATCTTATTACACTGTTGGTACTTACCTCGCTGGAGTGTCTGTGGGTTTTCTTTACAGGCAAAGCTTTCATCCCTGGACATCCATAAATAACTCTATTCACCACAGTTTCTCCTACACCATTTGAGTTATGCTTCCAAGTTGAGACAAGTGTTAGCTTGCTTGCTTGCTCTGCAGATGGATTTTAGCTTCATTTTTGTCCACTTGAGAGGTTGCCTATTTAAAAAAGTTTCCTACCCCTGGATCTTCTATTCCAATCAGCTCCATCTGCATGTTGCCTCCTGCACCATGTCTTTGAGAGGGCACTTTTCCAACTTTTCTGATTAAAGTGGATACACTACTGTAGATACAGAGCTCTTGAAAGCAGAGGCTACTGCTGCAAATTCACTTTTTAAATTCGTTTTTCTGAAACAGATGCCACAATAAAAAGAGGAAAAGTGCTAACTGCATATTTTTTCAATAAAAGGGTTAGTATTTATGTACTTGGGAAGGTTATGACTCAGTTGTATATTATTCAGGACTTCATTTGTGTAAGTTACTTTCTGATTAGTTATTGATTATAATCAGAACCCTTGGAACTAAATGTGCAATATAGCTAATAAGCAGGTCTTCTGCAGATGAAGAGGATCCTTAAATATAATTTTGATGCACTTTACACTTTCTATTTATTGAACTTTGTCACAAATGGCAAATTGCAGCAGGCCATTGAAACTATAGCAGTCACAGATTATTTGCAGTATTTCTGTAAGCAGGGAAATGACAGAATATTTTAAAAAGGACTTGTTTTTCTTGTTTTTCAGTCTCCAAAGCTAAAGAAATAAAAAGGCTTTTCAAAATATCCCTTTCTATCTAACTCAGTTAGATACAGGCTGGCTAAATCTCATGCACAGACTAAGATTCTTGCAATAGGTAAGTGCCTCATCAGCTCCCACTAGCCCAGCACTGGTTGTGGGGTCAGAACAGGGAAGAAAGCTCATGAGGCTGCCTCAGCTGCTGTGTCACCCAGGAGGGTCCTTGGTCAGGGTGTATTTCCCAGTTTCAGGAGGATGTTACTCCTGCCTACCAAGCCACCTGGGCTTCAGATAACAGCTTATCAGGAGACTAAAAGCACCAGGTGTTAGTCCAAAATGTGTGCCCAAAAGGGAGATGTTTGGGTATTCCCACGTATACCTGAACATATATTAACTCACTGAATTCTGTGTTTTGTGGGATCCCCACCAGAGAGAAGAAAGAGAATGAACAGGATGCAGTCTGGATCCATAGGTGGTTATGTTTCTACTTCATCTGTCTTTCACGCTCTTTCTCTCTTCCCCATCCTCTTTTTTTTTTTTTTTTTTTTTTTCTCTCTCCACCTCACATCTACTGCTAAGTAAAATCTGTACTTTTGGCTTTGGCATATGGCTTCGTCTGCGCCTTAATTTGGGCAGAGGCATCTCTCTCTAATAATTGGACCTTAACTGTAGGTAGAAGGCACATAGGATTGATGCTGCCCAGTCCAGCAGCCCCTGGGAAAACAGAAGGGTGCTGTGGAACAGGATGCAGAGTGATCATATTCCAGGCAGTATATCTGGCTGCTTTTAAGATGCCTTTGTCATGCTTAGAATGTGGTTGCTGGCAGCAGACATGGAGGTGAAAAATACACACTGAATCTGCTAAAGGGCTGTCCTGATGTTAGTGGAAGTCTTTCAATAGGTTTTGGCTTAAACATACTCTGTATCAGTGAGTTAGAAATCTGTTTTCTACCATGAGTCTTGGCCAAGAAAATTATACTAGGCTATAAAAAATAATATATAAATATTTATAATCTCTCTCATGAGATAACATTGCATTAATATTCACTATAAATAAGCATCCTACTGACAAGATTAGATAAAACTTTGGCAAAAGCAAATTTATTGTCTAAAGAAGCCAATGGAAATCAAATCCAAGGTAAAATTTGTCTAGAATGTTTCTGTTCAACCAAAAGTTATGAAAGTCGCCTTTTTTTTGAAGTATATAATCTTTTTGCTGCTTTTAATTTGCATTTGAATCAATCAAAGTATATAAAGTGAAACAGTCAAAACTGCAGCACAGTACATAACACAGACAGTAAGTTTGTAAAGAAACATGAATTTATTTCAGGGACAAACTGAGTCACTTTAAAAATTGCATATTCTTAGATGAACTTATCCCAAACTTTTTATCTTGTAATTAAAAAAAACCCCAAACTTGAAAAGTGGTTAAATATAGCTCAGATTTTGAAATAAAATGTATTATTTGCCTTGTTAATAAAAAGGGTGTAATACTATGACAAAAACATACACAACTAATACAAACGTCACCAGTACTCTGTTGTGGTGCATTTTGGCTTCACCAAAATTTCTGCATGCTTGTGTTACTTGTTTTATAATGGTTTGTCCTTTACCCCCATGTTAAAATCCCTTTTGGTTTTTCCCTGGTTATGGGTCTTGTCTGTCACCCTGCAACCTGCCCAGAAGATTGGAAAGTTCTGGTGAGGCTGTGAGGGGATATGTCAGGTTCTCGGTTCCCCACTCCCTTTTTTATGTATAGAATTGTTCTCTTGTTCTGGGTCATTCCCTCCTTTTCTGGGATTGTTTCTAAATTGCCCCCTGCCCCTGTCCACACCTGGTACTTAAGCTGAGACCCGAGAGGGAAAAGCTCACTTTTACATGGGCCCTCTGGGTCAAATAAAACCTGGATACACCCACGTGGAAATTCTCCTTTATTCCTCACCATCGCCACGCTTCAGCATGAGGTCAACACCCACAACATTGGAAAGGTACCAAGCTGTACCTTAAATATGGATTCGGTGCAAGAGCTGGCTGGGGAAAGCAAACCAAACTCCCACAGTATTCCTTTACTGAAAGACTTTCAGCTGAAGTTTTTTACCTCTTGTTTATCTCTGTTAGTTAATTCAAAATTCATGGCACGTTTTCCCTGCATCTTAGTTGTGAAATTGTTTGATGACAATCATAAATCCCTGAATACTCAATATACTATCTGCAAAATCTTTTGAAATTACCTCTTCAACGCACAAGAAGAAATTTATAAGACAGATGGAAAAATTATTTACTAAAAGCCCATCAGATATATATAAGCTTCAGCTATCCTGGTCAGCAGAAAGGAGGCCATGGCGTAAACAGGGTAAAATAATGTAAGACATTGTAAAAAAAATCTGCTAAATTAGCATCATATGTCTCACTGTCAATCTATGGAAGAACTGGAGTCTCTCTAGATGGAGGATCCAGCTTTGTATTCATCCTCCTGTCTAGAATTCATATGATGCTGACAAGTCACCCCAGATGAGGAGAGTCCCAGATTAGATGACCACTCCATCTTCTCATTCTGGAAAGTGCCTGCCCCAGACTGCCCATGCAATTAAAATAAATGAGTCTTGAGATTTTAACTCTTGTTACACTGTGTGGTCTTTTCTATTTTGTATGAGGAGGAGATATCATGAATGCAAAGAAAAATGTTTTCTAAATGCCTCAATTTAATTTCAATCTGTACTTTATTTGAGACAATTTTTTGAGTCTAGAAGGGGTCTCAATAACTGATTTGAAGCTAGGTTAGAGTTTTATAGCATCTTTTTACTTTCTGAAAGCTTTAAGTCTCATTAAATTATGTTAGAACTTTTAATTCTAGCAGGGGTAAACCTAGACAATATTCATAAGTATATAATAATTGGGGGGATGTATGAAATGAAATGAAATTCATGTTCTTCACATCCATGGATTTACTGATTATAATTCACACTCAAATTTTGTATGACACAGGAGAAAGATTTTCCCATGAATACAGTAATTTAAATTGCCAAACACTCTCAAGTTGACTCCACTTATACCTTCACACCTTAATGACCTTTCCCTATTACTCCTAGGCTGCTTCTTAGTTTCAGGATGAATGATGTGTAAGCTGACTGTCTGTATTGCAACCAGAATGTGTTATCTATTTTGTGTACTTTCTTTTTAATTGAAGAATTTTCAATCATACTGACAAAGTGGGACTGGATGGTTAAGTGGTATCTGGGACTCATGTCACACCAATAGATCCTTCTCAAAGTACAAGGTTATCATTCTCTCACTCTTAGTATTTGTGTATTTTACATTATTAGTGGATGGAGATTTGCCTATATGTGGTTAAAATTTTAAAATACTTTGGACCTATAAAGCCCTAGTTCTAGAAAATAATATTTACAATATAATCTATTTTTGAATAACTTCTTTAACTTCTGCTTAAAAAGGATCAAAGTAGACAGAATTCTGGACATCTGGAGATATGATACTACACATACTGATACATGAGGCAAAACAGAGACTTATTCAGACTTCTCCCTAAATATTACTAGCCTGCTAATCTGTTCTAACAGTTCAATGTAAAAAAATCAATAAATCCCTAAATTTCAACCAAGCAACAAGTAAAACAAACAAACAAACAAAACCCAAACAAAAACAAGCAGAAAAGCCTAGAACCAAACTGAACCAAAAGAACTGATGAAACCCAAAAGGAAATTTCCTCATGAGTCTTATCTTTCTGCTTAAGAACAAATAAATCCTTGTCATAGAAATGTATCGTATAGTGTACATACATCTTTCTTTCAAGCATATATGTGTGTTAACAGTAGAGCACTGCAAGGCTGCTAATTGCAAAGTCACTCTGGAGGTTATGTTTTAAAAATCCACTAACTTTGAAGAATTAGGACAATCTTCAGCAGACTAGCAAAACCTGTATCCGTATAACAAATTTATACGTGCATCTTTCTTTTCTGTAGTAGGAAAGGAGTGTATTTTTCCTCATCCCTTCTAAAAGTGACTACAGATTGCCTGAAAGACAGTTATTAACCATACCTAGTTTTGCTTGGAAAGGAAGGCCATTGTTACAAACATCTAAAGATAATCCCTTAGGAGTACAACCATCATTTTACAAAAATATAAGTAAGATGTGATACTCTCCAATAAAATTTTGATGCTGTACTCTAATGCTCTGATTTATAGTTACTTAATATTGTGATAAATGTTCTTGCAAAATTATTTACAGTGGTAGATAAAATGTCAGTGTTTCAAAACTGAGACAATATGACAAGCCTTTGAAGTGATTTTCATACAGTTTGAGTCCCTTAGTCTTGGAATTTTCAAATGACATTGTGACAGCATGTAACACAATTTAGAAAAAAAAACAGCTAAAAGAATAAAATAAGCAGAGGGAGCATGAATCTTGTCTAAGATCATGGTACATATTCTCTCTAAACGTGTGTGTGCATATATATATATATATATGTATATATATATGTATATATATATATCAGATCCAAAACCATGACAGATTACAGAAGAGTGCAGAATAGAAAATCTAAAAGCAGAACTTGTGGCTACAAAAAGGATTAAATTAAATAGAAAAGATAGATGTAAACAATAGCAAGGCAAAACAAAAAGGGATTTTGAAAACCAAGTTCCTTAAGTCCTTTCCAAATACAGAAAAAAATCCTGGCAGCCTGCTGGGGAATCTGTAGCACTTATATACAGATCAAGATCTAAAATGAGTTCTCAAGGAGGATGAGGACACCACAGAAAAAGAGAATCAATTATTTCACTCAGTGTTTTGTTTAGAGGGGCTTATGACAATCTAGATCCTATCCTCTGGGTGGGATAGGACAGATTAATTATTTCGGCTTGTGGTGTCACCATTTAAACTTTTAGAAAGAACTGATGGAATGCGTATCAATATCTCCATAACTAGATATTTTTTGTGAAGAAATCAACATAAAACTGCCAGAGTATGAGATGTGGTTTGTAATTTATCTACTGAATAGCCACTTCGCACTAGGAAAGAAGCAAGGTTGCAAAAACAGTAACAGATTAAAATTTAGGGAACTGCAGTCTAGTAAGACTGAAGCTTTTAATGAGTAAATTAGTTGAAACTACAGTAAATAATAGGTTCAGTAGACATTAGACATTTCATATGGTGATAAAGAATCAGATGGCTTTTCTAGAGGGAAAAGAAATTTATTAATCTACAAGAGTTCATTGAAAAATCAAAAAACACGATAGAATATTTGGTTTTACTCGCATTCAGGAATCTTAACATGTTCCCTAGCAATGACTCTTAACCAGCCATGAGCAAAAGCAGTGTTCCAAGGGATTAACAAAATATAGGAGAGGGGATTTTCATTTGCTTTGGAAAAAGGAGGATATTAGAGGAATCCTGAAGAGAGATGTTCTGGATCAAGTTGCATTAACTACAGTCAGAAGTGATCTGGAAAAAAAAAAAAAAAGGTGAATGAGAAACTTGCTAATAATGCAGTTTCTTCAGGTATATAACACCAGTTTCAAATATTAAAATCTTCTGCATTTCTGAGTGCCAATACGGAAGAAAATTTATTTACTGGATGCAGACCAATCACCCTGAAGCAAAACAGAATACTGAACATGCATGAATTATGGTGGAATCCATCTTCTTTGTTGCTAAACACATCTCAGAGTGCATCTGAATTGTTTTTCCAAAGAGACAGATGTATATTACAGTTCATAACGGAAATTACAGAGACTGGAACAGAAATCCTTAAACCCAAGAAACCAGTGATGAACTGCTAGCATGAATTTTATTCTATTTCAGTCAATCCCTTCTCAAAACGGTATAATTGAATTTGATACCTTAAAAGGAAGTATAATCTGTATATTTGGAGTTATTGAATGACCTCTGCATGGGAGGCAATGAAGCAAATTAGAAATCAACTTGAAAAGGAGACATGACAAGGTGAGGTATTTGATAGAATACTTGTCATGAAATACTTCATTAAGTTTCAAATATTTTATCAAAGGATTTTGGATGCCAAAAATATAATTATATTAAAGGGAAACTAGAACCAATCATGAACTATTACAGGTAGTCATCAAGATGCTCTTACTTATGGACCTTGGAAAGTGGATGGGTTTATCAAAGGGATTAGCCTTTTTAAACATAATTTCTCTATTAGAAGTATTACTATCATTTATTCAAGTGTCACTTTGGGCTAAAAAAAGACTATTTTGACTTAAAATGGCTGTTTGTATGCCTTTTTTGAGCATGAAAAGATATAAATATTTTTACATTGAACAGTTCAGCTGTTTTTATGAAAATGTCTTAGAAATTCTCTTTTTCAGATGCAGTACAGTTATACATATATGATGGCAGAAACTAGAGGAGGTTTTGTGTTTGTATGGTATTATACCTCACATATTTCTGATTTAGAAACAGTTGAGAATGTATTGCCGTGATGGATTGGATGCCAAATACACTCACATGAACAACAATAGATCACAGGTGATGAGCATCAAACTCAGGCATAGGGTATAATACTGGTTCCTCAATCATTTATGATGCAGAATAAAATAAAAGTCATTCAAGCTGATAGCTAAGTCTATATTAAATTTTATTCCTAGAAATGACACTGTGAAAAATTTTGACACGGGGTCAGGTGTCTGGAAATCCTTTCAGTCTTCGTGTCCTGTTGAGAATGAGATCAAGAGGGAAGTCGTAGCCTTTTTACCCAGGTATTACCAAAATTTTAATGAAAACATACTAAAATGTCTCCTGGTGCTAGTGAATAACAGGCTTCATAAATAATTAGACTCCCTGGGATATTTCAGTTCAACTGCATAAAATGCTTCGCAAACATGGGCAGAATTTATTTAGAAGAGGTAAAGTTACTGTGATTTTAACAGAATATGGTATAAACTCTTTTCTAATCTTGTCTCATCAAATGGCAGTGTATTCAGAGGGTTAATGGAGAGTTATGTAATATAGTCATATAAAATATGAACATCGGTTCCGCTGATGACACCAATACAAGCTTTCTTAGCTTTTTCATACTGAAAATGCAAAATGACTATTAAAGTGTAATGGCACAGAACATCTTGTTTAAAAAAAGAAAAAGCCCTTTACAGTATTCTTGTTTATAGATGATATTTATTGCCTTTGTATTCTTATGGTGTGCTTCTAAGTCAATTGAAATACAAGTGCTAATGAAACCTCCACCATAACACATTCATTCTTTTTTACACCAAATGAGTCTACTACAAGATGTAAATGACTTACATATATCTGCTTCTCAGGTTTTATTGTTTTAGGTTAATTTATTCACTGTAATATTCTTAATGAAAGTAATGACTCTTCCAGTAGTTTGTATATTCATATATTGCAATTTTATTAAATCATGCTGTGAAAGTTCACACTGGCTGCTTCAAACATTCCTGAAGTTTCATGCTATACTTAATATATAAATGTAATCTTCTAGTAGATTATCAGCATAGTATATTTTGTTATCCTTTGCTCTTCCTAATTTGTTCACACCAGGGTGTATCAGTGTGCTCTTACAGACAGGGCTGTAACATTCTTATGCATTTTGTTAGCACATTTTGTTAGCAAACACAGATAAATTCTTCAAAGCAAAGCCAGCTTAACATATATAATTATTTTCAAATGTATTTTATTGTTATGGAGGTTTAGTGTAAATTTGCTGCTCCAGATTTTTTTAAAAAATTCTTATGTCAGCTTCAGTATTGACTTTTCCTTTAAATGCTCAAAATTAATCTTTTCAGGGCAAATTAAGAAATAAAAAATCACGTGACTATCATCCTTTCACCTGCCTTACACAACTGTTAAATTCAGACTAAAACCAACATGTAATCTAAACTATTGGATAATACAGCTCTACTTGACCAAAATCTCCTAGAACTCTTTTATTACATAAACAGCTTGCATTTTAAAAATTATTAAGCTTGTTACTTCATCAGTACTGGCAGCTCTCACTTTTTAAAACCTTGTCCAAACACAAATTACAAAACATTAGGCTTCTACGAAGGAAGAATTACTAGGAACAGTGTGCAGAATAAAAATCTGATCATCAAAAAGCTTAAGTGAGCTGCCCAAGGATACAGCAGGCAACAACAACTTCTGGTACCAATAAACCCTTTCCAAGACACTGGACTACATTTAAGCCCAGGACAATCTATTTTAACAGAAAATTGAGTGTTGAGATATATGCTTACTACCTGTACTATAGTTCTAAGACAATATTACCAAATTGTCTGAATATCTTCCATGTGATGTCATGCATCATATACAACTCAACACAAAATAATGTTCTCTTCCTTAAAACAGCATCAACCACATAATTATTCTCTGCTCTTTCCCAATATGTAACTTCCCAGGTTTTGTTCATATAAAAAAAGGCAAAAAAAAATTGTTAAATAAAAGGTTAAAACCGCAAAAAATTAATCCTTAAGAAAGCTGTAAGTAGCTGTTAGTTTTTTACTGCATGTTCTTCTCTTGCTTCCTCTATGTGTAAAACAGGAACTACTCCATGGAAGTAGTAAAAGACAGCAGTACTCACTGGTATGTCCCCTGTGTTACTGTCAAAGTACTGCAAACAGCCTTCACCTTCCATCCCATCCTATGCCACTATGAAATTGAAGTGTGATGGCATTGATAATCAGTTGGATAGTGCAAATTATATTTTAAAGTAATAAACTGCTAAAACAAAACATACACTTCTGATTGTAGTGACCAAAATGTGCCTTGCCATGAATGTCAATTTTTTTACATTGCTTTTTTTGTGAGATCCTTCACATGGGGCAAATCAGCCTTATGTAATTACAAATACAGGTGCGCCAATAAGTGTCCATAGAGTTGGAAGGAACTTTTCATAGATGGCTTGTCATTTAGATGAAAACCATTCTGGTTTTTTGCTCTTGACTCTTTTTCTTGTTTTTCCACCAATGTTCTGAGACTCCCTTAGGGATTTTAGATTAATAGTCAAATCCATAAAGTAAGGTCATAAAAGCTTGGTGCTACCTAACTTCTTGGTGCCAGCCTCCAAAGCAAAATCTATGTGAATCTTTCTACAGGAATTGGAAAAGTTAGCACAGTCTATATTATTTCTACATGCACTTAAAATATCTTTTAAATTACAAGCTAAACATTAATTATCTCTTGCTGTGTAGATTAATGGTTGTAATATTGTAAATTTGAAATGACACATTCCTAAATTATTTCCTTCTCTTAAGAGTCCAAACATAGAGACCTTGCTTTCCCATTTTATCATAGTGCCCTGATACGTATATTATTATGTATCAATGAATCTCAACGTATTTCCAGACATGGACGTCTAATCAGCTGGATTATCCATGAAAAATAACAAAAAATATATGCAGAAAAATCCAAATCCCACTCAAATCCACGGGAATGTCTCTGATATCTTCAGGGGACTTTGGATTCAGCTGTCACTGGTGGGTGAAGGATATGGTTATACTTTGGAAGAGTCATAAATATAATTTGATCACAATCCTGTTAGAAATCTTGGATTGTCTGGTGGGCGTGCTTTATTCTGAGATACGCCTTCAAAACATTTTGAAATGTGGAGCTGTTCACTTTTTAGAAACAACACCTGCAATATAATTTGGAGCTATTTCTATGCAAAATCAGCTTCCTGAACAGCCCAAGATAAACAATTTCAGGTTTTCAGTGTAACTGCTAGAAACCGTTCATCTATTTTTCTTCTGTCCCTTCAACAAAAGAACAAGCAATGCAGAACAACATTCTCTCTAAATGTTGAAATCGCCCAAAAAATATATGTGTGGAAAGTTCTCTCAAAAGAATTATTTAACATATCACTCCTTTGCTCAGAATGTATCTTCTATTTTCCACATTATTTATTTCATATTAGTAATAGTTTGATGGAAATTGCTGCCTGCAACCCTGTTTATATAATATAATAAGTAATATATTATGAGCACTGAAGAATATATTATGGGCACCTCTTTTAGAGTTTCTTTCTAAAGTTCCTCATCAAAAAGAGTGATTTGGTTCTGGACATTGGAGTTTTCTGCCTTAGAGTCAGTGATTACATCTCTCTGTCTGAGACAGTTGGGTGCCTGTCAATGCCTGCAAATCTAAGCTTGAATTACTAAAGAAGTTTAGGAATCCAAAACCCACTGAAATCATATCATAAAAGCACCATCAGGAATCTCTGCTTTAATTATCAAAGATATATGGAGAACAGACCCAGTGGGAAAAAACCAAACTAGCCATGATTTCCAAAGTGCTGGAATACATATAAAACCAGAGTATTTCTGAGACAGAATGAGAAATACTTTGATGAGAGTCATATTCTAGTCAGAACAGATAAGTATACTTTCTAAATACTTATACGGCATTTTTCATCTTCCTAAGTACTCTGCTGATGTTAATTAATCCTCACAATGAGGTGGCTGATAAATTAAGGTGGATGAAGAATTCACAACAATTAATTTATCTAGGAAATATATTTATTTTCCTTAGTGGGAAGTGCTCAAGAACAGCCAGGGAGTTTTACTCACTTATTTGTACTTCATAACAATTGAGTTAAAATTTTATGCAAATGTAATTCAATCAATGGAATTATTTAATGTGGCTGGGTTTGATGAAGAAGCTTCAATAAATTAGCTGTCTGATTTGCATTGCTCTTGAACCATCAACACTCCCAGGCTCCCCACATACATCTTGTACATGCCTGCTCCCCAGTAACGAACAAAGACCTAGCTATGTAGGTTGGTCTGGGGGAAGAAACCTGTGATTTTAACTGGATAGGAGCAATGACAAACTTCCAGTTGGTCTTGGATATGAAGGATTGGGGAACTTTCCCCCAGAACACATCATGGTGCTCGCACAGCTCACTTTCAGTCAATGTACAATGAATAGCACCCAATTTAACAGCTCTCAGATTTAACACTCATAGACATTGCCTGGCATTAGCTGGTATTTAATATTTGTAGACTCATCATTAAGATGAGCTCCCCATGTTACCTTAACCTGCAGTTCCTGCTACTGCTGCTGGTTGTACGTTGTGACTTGCAGCTACAGACCGTTACACACTGCATGAGAGCCCCAGTGGACGGCAACACATGTAATTCACAGCTGCTTGCTCTGCTTCGAGTCAACCTACTCCTGCTTCTTTGGCACTACCATTTTACAAGTTAATGTCAGAAAAAGAAACAAAGAGGCAGCACGCTGCTGATAGAACAAAAAAATTGTATTTTTCTAGCACTTTAAACAGCAGGTGAGTTATATATGGAGTAAAGTAGGAAGGGTACATGGCAGCTCATAAATTTGTCATGAGAACTTCCGTGCTCCTTGCCACAAAATTACATTGTGGGTAATGGGAATATTGCAGTGGAACCTATAGAAATATTGTAATACTATGAGATTTTGCTAAAGAAAGCATCTCATCATTTGAGAAAGAGTTCTCAATTCTGCAGTGGAGGAAAAGACACCTCCCTGTAAAAGTGTATCTTCTGTAATAGCCAAATATAAAATTTCCATTATGAGAAACAAGTGTGCTTGAGAGCAGAAAATGAATGCAGGCAGGAAACAGTTGTGGTTTCTCTGCAGCATAGAAATAAATTAATTGCAAAAGTAAAGTGAAAATACAAGAATAGTAGCAAATCTTGGTCTTCTTTCTGAGGTGCCCAAGTTAAAGGTCTACTCAATAGAAAGAAACAGGCACCTTTAAGAGAAATTTTGCATACTGCCAGCAGAGATTAATGCCATTTATTTCTTTTTGCTTACCCTACAGAGATCTCAGGTTGACCAGGTTCCTAGGTGCTTCTCTTGGGTAAGAGGTGAGAGTGTAGAAAGCCTCCCTCTAAACCAGCTTTGATTTGCCCAGAGCTACCAGGGAGATTTCCTGGTGCGAGAATTTGTCCTGCTGCACCACGACAGAGTGCTGCTGGAGAAGGGAGCTTTTCTGTGCCCTCTTCTCTGCGCCCTCTTCTCTGCATAGCATTCACAGTAGTAATAACAATAATAAAAAAACCATATAAGAACAGGCATTAAATATTTCTATTTTTTTCTACTTTTTGCAACAAAACCTTTAAAAATTGTACTTAAATCTTTGAAATTCAAAATAGGTCCTTTGAAATAGTTTCCTTAAATGGAATTCAAAGCTTCTAACTAGCTTTTGATTTCTCTGCTATATACTTTGAAGTGATCATAAACACAAGATATACTTGGTTATCTTCCAATGTACCTCTCCAGCATTAGAACAAAAACAAGTTTCCAGGCTGAAGTCAGATTGACCCTGGCTTTACACTATGGTTGAAAGAAAGGTTTAAACCTAGTCCAGTTACAGCCATGGAAAATGGAAAACAATTAAATGTTTCCTAATTGCATTATCCCCTATTTTTGAAGTTAATAAAAGCATAATCTATTTGTACCTGCCATCTGCCTTAGGAGACAGCAGAAGATAATGAAAATATTTTACTATCTATTTTCAAATTATAAGCTGTTGTTTCCAAAGAAAGTCAAACCCCATGTATATTATCACTTTATTGTTCTCCAGGGACTGCAGTCACTATAGTGATTGTAATTACATGGCTTCATTAACTTTCTACATTCTACCTGTTATGGGGGTTTCACATTAAGAAAATTTGCATATACAGGAAATGAATACCGTTTGCAAGAAGCTAATGTCATTAAACATTTAAGCAGTCTCTCTCAAGTAAACAAGGAATTTTTGCTAGAAAATCCTTTTAGTGTGCATTTAAAACCAATGCAGTCTCAATTGTCACTTTAAAGAAAAACATACAAAAAGCATTTAGAGTAAGCAAGAGCCATCTTAAGAAAACTGCTTTAAAATTGGAAATAATTCAATTACTCTCACCATCATTACAATGCATAATCAGGTGTAATATCCTCCTGTCAGATTAATACTAAGTCATGGTTAAGAGGGTGTATGTGTGCTTATGATATACTCTAACCAGTGACCTATATTTTAATAGCACAACCCAATGACGACTTTCATTTTCCATCCAGTAATTGCCTAATTTTTGCCATCAACGGATTATACATAAAAAAATAACTTTTGATTTTTATTTAAAAATCATATTTTTATAAAAAGCAAAGAAAGAATCAATAAGAACAGAAATTTAACCCTGTGCTGTAGTAATAGTGTCATGGGTTGACCCTGGCCAGATGCCAGGCACCTACAAAAGCCTCTCACTCACTCCCCTTCTCAGCTCTAGAGAGGAGAGAAAATACAAAGAAGGGTTTGTGGGCTGAGATAAGGACCAGGAGAGATCCCTCATTAAAGACCATCAAGGGCAAAACAGGCTCAACTTAGAGATACAAAGTGAATTTATTACTAACAAAATCAAAATCAGTAAAATAAGCCCTTTAAAACACCTTCCCCCCACCTCTCCCTCCTTCCAGCTGCACCCCCTACCCCAGCAGTGCAAGGGGGCAGGGAATGGGGGCTGTGGTCAGTTCATCACCTCTGGCTTCTCCCGCTGCTCAGGGAGAGGAGTTGTTCCCCTGCTGCACCGTGGGGTGGCACAGAGACAGTTCTCTGTGAACCTTTCCAGCGTGAGCTCATCTCACCAGCTCCCTGTGACCTGCTGCAACGTGAGCCCATCCCGTGGGGAACAGTCCTCCCCAGACTGGTGTGGTGCGGGTCACTGCTCCATGGGCTGCAGTCCTGCAGGGACAGGCTGCTCCAGCCTGGGAGCAGGGCCCTCTCTCCATGGGCCTCCCACAGGATCACAGCCTCCTCCAGGCACCCACCTGCTCTGGTGTGGGTTCCTTCTCCACGGGCTGTGGGTGGATCCTGCATCCACATGGCTCTCCATGGGTTGGGGGATGGATCCCTACATCCCCATGGCTCTCTGTGGGCTGTGGGTGGATCCTGCATCCCCATGGCTTTCCATGGGCTGCAGGGGCACAGCTGCCTCACCTCAGGCTGCACCACAGCCTGCAGGGGAATCTCAGCTACAGCACCTGGAGCACCTCCTGCCCCTCCTTCTCCACTGACCTTGGTGTCTTCAGGGCTGTTCTCACATGTTCTCACTTCCTCCTCTTAGCTGGCTGGAATTAAAACTACGCCACAACCTTTGTTTTGATTTCTTCTTAAATGTGTTACCATAGAGGTGTTACCACCATTTCTAACTGGCCCAGTTTTGGCCACTGGCACATCAATCTTCAGAGCCATCAGGGATTGGCTCTGCTGGATGTTGTGGGAGCCTCTAGTAGCTTTTCACAGAAGCCACTGCTCTGGCCTCCCCACTACCAAAAACCAGGCAATTCAAACCCAAAACAAGTAGTAATACAGATGTTTCTTAGTCTGTCACATTTTCATTTCATGAGCTTGATGGAAGCCCACCAATACCAGAGGACATGGGCTTATTTTTTGTTTGCTTGAGCCAGTTTTTACTCAGCATACCTAGCTGCTGACTTCAGTAGACACAAAATTTTAGAAACTTTTTTTGGTTTGAAGCCTTTTGCCTTGTCCAAAACTCGTACTCTAGCATTCATTATGCTTTAACACGTGTGCCTACCTCTTTTAAAGAATCTGATCTGATTCTTATTTAATCTCATTCTGTGTTGTGTTTCTAACACTGCGACCATAGTTGTTGTCTTTTGACTGTGATGTTCACACTTCTGAGATTTTTTAAATACTATACCAGGAAATACCAGTGGAGCACAGGCTTTATTGTTTCCTTTAGGAATCTTACAGCTCTATGCAATTTTTGGGGACAATTCTTTTGATGTAAGTAATTTTCTTATACAATGTAGGGGAGAATAAAATGTGTAACTGCCTTTTGTAGATTCTACTTTAAGGAATTCAGAGGTTCCAAAGTGAAGAATAGATATTCTAGTACCTAATTTATAGGTGCTTAAGGTCTTTATTGTCTCATTCTTCACACTTTCTCCTTAGTATCTGTCTGAATTAGACTTTATCTTTAAACTTCTTTCTTTTTCTAATTTTCAGTAAAGCGAAAATACCACAAAACCTTTTTTTTTTCCCCGGGCTATTATTGCATTTATATTTGGTCAGCACTCTTCTGTTGAAAAATGCTGTAAAAATATAAAGCACAGCCTGGAGCTGGACTTCATCCTGCTGATATGAGCATGAAAAAAAAAGCATGAGAAGGTCCACCAAGTTCCTTGTTGTACCAGCTCTGAGTGCAGCATCTATCTTGTCCTTACTCTGAATACAAGGATTATATTAAACTGGTAGCCATCCAGCCATTTTGACAGGGGGAACAAAGAAAGAAGTAGACCAAAATATTAAGAAGGAAGTCTGAGGTTCATCTGTGAATCAACACAGGTGGTTAAAGAAGCTTTTCTTGTTGCATGAAGTAGTAGCACACAGCTAATCAAGACCATGGATTTTGTGAAAATTTCCTGATCAGCTTTAGTAGGAAATTCAGTGCATAAATTCTCCTGTGGTTATTCCAGTTAGGTGTAGTGGTGTGGTTTTGGTTTTATCAGTTTTATGTATGTATTTGTTCCTTGTATTAAGTTCATTTTTATAAGTTATAATGGTTTGCCCCATGCACCCATGTTCCACCCTTATTGGTTTTACCCCAATCCCAGTTATATGTCAGTCAAAAGTTATCCAGCCCCTGGGCCTTGTCTGTCACTTTGGGGTCTCTCTCAAAAGTCTGGAAAGTTCCAGGAAAAACCCCAAGTGATTGGACAAGACTTCAGCTGTCTCCCCACCTGAGTTATTAATTTGTTACTATGTGTGTCATTTATCCAGAGAGCCATACCCCCTTGGCCCCTGATTTGTCCCCAGTTAGACTGATTCCTGAGTTCCTCCCCCCAATAAAAGGTGTTGCATTTGGGGGTTCAAAAATATTTTTCCCTCGCTTTTCCCCAGCTGCTTCTGCTGAGGGGTGTCTGCTGGGGCAGATACCCTGATGAACAAAGCCAGCAGTTAATCCAGAACAGCCTCCTCTTTTTTTCCATATGTCGTTGCTTCACTCCTTCAAGCAAGACAAGAACTCACAGGGGTCAGTGAGGTTCATCCTGCTACCAAACCGTGCCCTTTACTGTTGAGGTGTCAGGGCTGGCCGAGGCAGAGACAAGACACCTCAACAGTTAAGCTGTCTTATTTTACAGGGAAACAAATGAGAAGCACTCACACAAGCTCTGAGTAGCTAAGAGTGGTGAAGTTTTTGGGCAGTACAGTTGGTCTGTGCTGTAAGGCCTTCCCGTCTGGCTGTGCAGCACCTGGTCCTGTGCTCTCTCCTTTTCTCAGGATGCCCTAACATTGCAGGGAGAGATGGGCTTGGGTGAGGGAAGAGTTTGTCTTCTCTCACCTCCAATGGGGTCATGAGCTCAGTGGGGAGAGAGGGAAATGTAGTAAATGAGGTGTTCATGACTCAGGAACTACAGTGTGAAAGGGCTTACATGTGAGGGAAGTCCCCAGTACTCAAACCCTTCTTCCAGAGTATAGCAGATAACCCATACATAACTTCTTCATAACTTCTTTGAGTTTAGGTTTTCTTGCCTTTTCACCTCAGGATTGTTAGTTATTTCTCATTTATGAGCTCATTTTCTTGGTAGGACCCAAATGCTTCCTTTTTTTTTTTTTTTTTTTT
>VWZU01008081.1:718568-745120 GCA_013397095.1 Sterrhoptilus dennistouni | reverse complement strand
TTTTGTGCGGCCCTACTTGTTCTTTTTTTTTTTTTTTTTTTTTTTTTTTTTTTTTTTTTTTTTTTTTTCCTTTCATTTAATGCCATCAAAGTTTTTTTCACTGATTGACCTGACTTTCTCCCAATTGAGAGATAGATTTCTTGTTTGCGACAGTTCATGTTAATGGCTTCTCTTACATCCTTGCCTTTGGCAGTATATTCTTCAAAATATATGTACAGAAGTGACTTTCCAATTCCATACTACAAGTACTCAGACATTGTTTGAAATATATTGGTTTCCTAGATTGCAGCTATTGATCTAACTTTGTTACTGGAATGTAATGGTGAAAAAGCTTTCTTCTCTCAGCTACCTAATTTTTTTTTTCCCCTACATCTTGCTTTGCTTAACTTATTTCTTGACTTACGAACTCTTTTTTTTTTTTTTTTTCATTCTCAGCAGTTATACTTCCTTTCCTTTAACAGCTGTTCTTAAGGAATTTCACTGTTGTATATTTGTCTGTGAGCTAGACTGTTTTACTCTCTTGGTACCTGCTGTCTTTACTCGAAGCCTCTAAACCAGTAATTGGTAACAAGTTTCTCTCAGTGGGTTTTACACACAGCTGCAAGGCAGAAAATAAACAGTTCTTTCAAGTTTACACTCTTACGGTTACAGCTGTATACTAATGACTTCCCCAGCTTGCTAATGCAATTTTTAAAGAGATATAATCCTTTTGCATTAACAGATTTCTAACAGCCTTACCACAGTTAAGGCATTACCTTGTAATGAAAGCGGTGAGAACATGACATCAGAACAATTTCCTTCCTAATTAAAGTATCTAATTAAACTAGTCAGTGGTGTGTAAGTCCGTAGCTTTTCATCAAAAAGCAATTCACATCCCAAAAGTTTTTTAACTTATTATAATTTATTTTAAAATTGTGGTAGGAATGCCCAATAAATTTTCACTCCTAATTATTTCAACACTTAAATAAAAAAATAAATTGTAGAAAAAAATTATAGTGTGATTTAGGATTGTTCAGAATTTTCGTATTTTTTGAGCAGAAATATTCATGTACATATAACAGGTGGAATACTTTTGCTTTTACTAAAAATGTATGAACATAAAGGCAGTAAAAACAAAGACCAAAAAAAAAAATCAAAATGCAGTCTTTAACTAAAGTGTCCTGTGCTTTTCTTCTTAAGTCTTTGACAAAAAAAAAAATCCCCAAAGAAACACTGTTTCTTAGAAAGTCTGGGGAGGGTAAAATAAATGTTTATTCAGGTATTCCAATCTTATTAAGCTAAGTCATCACCTAATACAAAGAAGAATGTGTGTTTTGCTGAAAATACAACTTATGCATAAACTCTGTGTATATGCGTGTGTGTGTAGATAGAGGAGAAAAATAAAGTTAAATAGAATTAATGCACCTTTTGTAACTATAGTAGTTCTTTTGAGTTGTTTTTTTTTTCCACCTTCTAAAGAAACCTTTTCAAAGGTTTCAGAGATTTTTCTCTCAAGCTATTCCATTACTGGCATCTAGTTTGGTTTGGATTTTTTTACAGAATGAAACAGCAATTCTAGCTTGGTCTTGTTGTTTAAGCTTTACATGTGACTTTCATCTCCTAATAATACTTCAAAAGCTTATTTAACAAGCTCAAAAAGTATCTACAATATTTTATACAGGTATGCAAATCAGACTACTAAAGGCTTGGGATGCTGGGGAAATGTGGTTATTCCCATTATTAATACAGTAGCAAGAAGAAAAGGTTCATCCCTACTGATTTTGAATGGTGGACATTGTGATTGTACAATGGAAGAGGGATAACCTCCTGACTTGAGAGAGTACCATGGTTGCTGATATTCCTGTACTGCAGCAAAATGGCAAAGTGCTCAAGGTCACATGGAATTGAGTTTGGGCTCTAATTTTATGCTTATTCATGTCATATCTATAAAATAGGTCTGTGCTGCTTGTTAAAACAATGCTCTGTGCAGGGCATCTTGTATTTTGGAAAGAAGTATAAATCCTTTGTCTTCCTATGTCAAGAACAAAAGGAGAAACACCTAACAGCAACAAGGAGGATCTGGTACCAACTGCAATGTCTGAGTTCCTCGACTGCAGCTGTCCATGGCATGTTGATGGATGGAAAGGCAAGGCCAAGGTGTGAGAAACCAAATGCTCAAGTGCATCGTCACACAATGGCTGTGTGTTAGCATAAATTTGAATTTCCTTTCTAAGAAGCGCATGCAAAGCTGCAGGAAATACTATATTAAAACTTGATTCCGATGAATTGTCAGCAGACTATATTAAATACATCCTACCAGATACTCTCCCTTTAACTTCTGTTAGTCAAAGGCAGAGAAATGAGACTAAAAACATAAATCCACAATAACTGCAGATTTAAGAGACCAGAATGTGTTTTTATAAATTTTCTGTCATTTAGGTAACTACCACCTTCTTTAGTTCTATGTCCAGAATGCCAGAGGCAAAGTGGAATTGGCAGCTTATTTTTTTTCTTTTGAAATGCTGTTTCCATTACTTAAGATGTTATGTGTTAGATGTAAATAAATCTTTAATTTCCTGTCTTCAGGGAACACTATCTCTTATTTGACTCATTACACTGAAGATGTAATATGCATGGACCATTTGAGGTAGTAGAAATAAGATTTCCCAGAGAATGGAAAGGAAAGCATGATTTTTAGAGATTTCATTCAGTGAAGTATTCTGAAGTGCATTATTTTGTACTTTTTTATTAGTTTCAAGCTAGGAGATACAGGTTTATATTATTTTAAATAAAGTAGTACTTTTGTAAGTAGTATCCTGTTGAAATGACTGACAAAAGATAAATGTGTGACACCCCTACTTTCTAAATGCAAATTCTAACATCAGTATTCATGGAATAGTGCAGTCTATGAAGTTTTTTGAAATTAGAAACATCATAATGGTGACAAATAGAAAACTGGACAAAACTACTACAGGTGTCATGGTACCTTTGGCTCCTGAACAGAGTATTTTCTCTTTTAATATTGATTAGAAGGTAAGAAGCATTTGATAGTCTGACAAAATGAGAACACCATCAGCTTGACCACATTATACTGTTGCATATACGAATTCTTAAGGCTGTTTAACAAATGATTTTTCCCCCCACTTTTCATTAGAGGCCTTTGTTGCCATCCAATCTTGATTTTAGAAATTAAAGCTAACAACCAGATTGAAAGAAAACAGAGACTGACAGCATGGGGCACAGTCTCAAAGCCACAACTAACAGCATGAGGCAAAGCAAACCTCAAGCTATTCCAGCTCTTAGAGAAGGAACAGGGGTGGGAAAAGCATTTGCAGGAAAACTCAATTATAACAACCCACAGCTATGGTAAAGCACTTGTGAATGTTGACACTAATGCTTTTTTCTGCTTAATGTTTTAATTAAATACCTATAAGCCAACTCTTCTCCTTAGTCAGTGTCAGAGCAGTACTTCTCTATGGATAAATGTTTACAGCAAAAACTCTGCTGAGGGTTTCAGCAAACAAGTCTCAGAGAACTGAGAAGGCTTTCAGCCGAGGCACTTGAGATCAAGAAAGCACCAGTGATTAGAAACTAGCAGTACAATAACAGGACGATTTAATCCACCCAAATGTCAGTCACTGGTTTACAAGTTGGCAATCCCATCTTCATCTGCAGACAAAAGGGCACTGGTTAGTCATCTGTTTAATTCTCTTGCTGCGGCATGTCACTTGGATGTTGAAGGAAAATCCCTTGATTCAGTCTGCCATTTCTGACAGTCTCCCTCTAGACCATATTAATAAGCTTTTTAGAGAAGTGAATAGAGAATAATCAGCAGGCAGCCTGCACTCAAAATGGAGACAGAACAGACAGCAGAAATGCCTTCTTTCCTTTCTAGTTATAGTGCATAGGTGACCCTTCTCTCACAGAGCAGCAAATAATTTAGACTAAGATTGCCTTTGAAAGCCACAACATAATTAACCACTTCATGCATGTGATGTCTGTCTAGCTTCAAAACCTGCTTTGCAATGGAAAAGATTCAGCTGCATTTGCATTAAATTTATGAAACATGTTAACAAGTAACACAAACAGATAGAAAGGCTGCCTGGCATCCCAGAATACCTGGGGAATTTCAGTCAGAAAACAAACATGTTACTCTTTAATGTAGGCTCACATCTCATTATAAAATCACAAGTGGAATGAGACACACTTCGCCCTTGTAACTGTGTTTCCAGGAGGCAGGTAAGTGTCATGCTACAGCCAGTCCTGCTAAAATCTGCATGATTTTAATATATTTTGAAAGCAAATAATTTGCTAGATAATGGGGGTCTTGCTGTGGACATTTCCTGTTTTTCTCTATTAATAATTTCTCTATTGCCAGCTGTAAATTGAAATTGTCAATAGCTTTGCTTAACCTATTGTGCTCTGGCTGTTTTAGTGTGTGGCTGAAAACAAAACTGTTTCAGGGTAATCTTACTTTCTTTTGGGAAGAATTAGCTGGTAAGGCATTATTAAACACTGAGAATGAGAAAACAGAAGCCTTGGAGCCCTAAAACCTCTTTTTATTTCACTTGAAGATGAAGGAAGTAAGCACTATTGAAAAACAAGTTCAAGATATGTACTTAGAGACAAGAAAAGTGAAAGGAGGTTAAAAGGAGAAGGAAAGAAATGTAATCCTGTATGATGTGGTAAGATGTAGGTAAGGCTCGGGGAGGAATTTGTCAAGCAGAAAATTGACAAAACCTGCTATTAATTATTGTGCTGATGCTATCAGTGGCATTACCATAATCAAAAAGTGAGGCGTGAACACAATTCATGAGGCACTAGGTCGCTTGGGGGTTAAATCATTTATTCTCAAAGGAGATTTCAAGAAAAAAACCCATAATTAGCAGTAAGACAGAGCACAAGAATTATTTTATATAGCCCATGTTGTCAGTACTATCTCAGTGACAAACTCAGACACTCTTCTGCTTGTGTGGAAAGCAATAGAAGATGGAAGGAGACCTTTTTTGCCAGCTGCAGCTACCAGGAAAGAAGACTGTATTACACTTAAGCAACTTTTTGTTATAGAAAACTTAGGTTCTCTTTAAAAATCTAAGTCCCATATTCCAAAATACCATGGATAAAGGAAAAGAAATGTGAAATACTTTTTTTTTTTTTTTTTCCTTTAGAGAGTATGAAACACAGCAGCGAAGACTGAGACAAGTAGGCACCACTGTTTTGGAACATCTTGTCCAGGGGGATGGTGGAGCCACCATCCCTGAAAGTGTTAAAGAAGCAACTGGACATGGCACTTAGTGCTATGATTTTGTTGAAGGTGTTCGGTCAATGGTTGGACTTGATAATCTTGGAGGTATTTTCCAGCCTTAATGTTTCTATGATTCTATGATCTTCATTTTCAACAAAAGCATCTTCAAGAGAAAATGTAAAAAGAAATTAAAAACAAGACCAGATCCTCAGGTTAACCATGTAACTTAACTCATTGCCTTGTAAATTTAAACTATTAAAGAAGGTGAGAAAAATTCAATATTTACAGTAGTTGTATATTAGAAGTCAACATTTACCAAATATTATAGGCAAAGATGAATAAATAATGCTGAAAGTGTTTGCAAATGTTACTTTGAAGTAAAACAATACATTCACTCTGACTCACAATATATATTATTCACACACTGCAAACATTCATGCAATCAAGACTCTGTTCATGATGGTATTGTAATCTCTTATCCTAATAACAATCTCCATTACTATTCACTGTAGAGAAAGTCATATGGGAGTGTTAAAATATCCTGGCTTTTCTGAGATAGAAATGGGCACAAATAATTATGTGACTAGTGATGTAAGAAAAGGGGCACATTGTGCAAGGTATTTAAGAGGAGTGTCACAATTAGAAAATCTAAAGATTTTGTTGGTTGTTTTTTAGTGTCTATGTTTCTGTAGCCAGAATGAAAAATTAACTATATAAACTGTCTGTATTCTTGGTCCCTTTACCACTTTAGGAAAGCCCATGGAAATCCTTCTCCCAGGAGGTGTCCAGGAACAATGGCCAATGAAGGCAGTGGATGTTGCCCTGCTGGTAAGCAACAATCTCTGGTTAATACGGAATTAGACGACTTTTGGTTCTACGTAACCTTGCCAGATTAAACCATAAATCAATTTTTCTATTTTCAAGGAAATCTCAGTGAAAAAAGATAACATTCCTAATGAAAAGCAGTATTGGAAGAGTAGAAGATGAAGCCTTTTGTGATTTTATGTGGGACTGACTAAATTTTTCAACATCTATAGTACATTATAATGGGTGAATGAATGAATGACTACAAAATTTTTATAAATCCCATAATATTCTTATCCATGCAATAGCATTGCTTGATAAATATTGATAACGTGGAAGCAAATTAAAGGGAGACCACCAAATAATATTAGGAGAGGTCTATCCAACAAAGATGAACATGTACATTTGAATAGTGAAGAAAGTAAATTCATTTGTGCTTCTAATTTGCTGAAAGGAGTTGCAGGAATTATTGTTTTCCTATCAAATGAAGTTTGTCAGGAGCTGTGGAATATCTTTCAAACTAAAAACATTTACCTGTTTTGAAACTAATGCCAGCAAAGTGGCTCGTATTAGTCAATATCCAAATTCTCTTGGAAACTTTGTACTTGCCTTCATTAGTAGCAACACGTTCATCCTTCTTGCATGGAAGAACTATTTCTATGACCATTTTTGAGATTGGGAAAAACTAGTTGAATTTTCCTGTTTTGAATCCAAAAAGGCCAAAAGTAACTGTGATGTGTTCTGTGATGTGGCACCTAGGATATAGTATATCTCAGAGGTCCATACGGGGACCAGTGCTATTTACTGTCATCATGAATGACATCAACAAAGGGATCAAGTGCACCCTCAGCAGGTCTGCAGATGACACAGAGAGCTGAGTGATGCATTTGGCAGGCCTCAAGGGTGCAATACTATTCAGTGTCACCCAGACAATCTTGAGAACTGGGCCCATGATATTTGACCATGCCAAGTGCAAGCTGGGTTTGCCAGGACAAACCCTGCTATCAAAACAGGCTGAGGGGTGAATGGATTTGAGAGCAAATAATGACTTGGAGGTGCTGGAGGACAAGAGACTGAGCATGACCCAGCACTGTGCACTCACAGAGCGTCAAATTCAGAGAGCCAAATGGGTCCTGGGTTGTATCTGGAGCCCAGCTGGCAGCAGGGCAAGAGAGAGGATTCTGTCCCTCTGCACTGCTCTGGTGAGACCCCAACTGCAGTGCTGCATCCAGCTCTGGGAATCACAGCACAGGAAGGACGTGGATCTTATGGATCTGTTGGAGCAATTCCAGAGGGAGGCCACCAAGATAACTAAAGGGATAAAACACCTTTTCTGTGATAAAAGGGTGAGAAAACTGATATTATGCAGTCTGGAGAAGAGAATGCCTGTGGAAACCTCACAGCAGCCTTACTTTGTTACCTAAAGGAAACCTATAAGAAAACTGCAGAGGGACCTTTCACAAGGGCATATAGTGATAGGAAAAGGGATAATGGATATAAACAAAAAGAGTGTAGGTTTAGCCTGGATGAGGTATTAGCCTCACTTGTATTGGTGAGGCACTAGAACAAATTACCAAAACAAGTGATGAATGCCCCATCCCTGGAAGTGTTCAAGGCCAGGTTTTATGGGATTTCGAGCAACTTGGTCTAGTAGACAGTGTACATGGCAGGGGGGGTTGGAATGGGATGGTCTTTAAGGTCCCTTCCATCCCAAACCATTTTACACTGCTGCAATCTTAGCATGTACAGAAGCAGGAACCAAACAGGTTGTGCAACATAATTAATCACATTGGTGTGAAAATTCAAATGAGATACATTTGACTTGTATAAGAAAGGTGAAAGCTAGCAAAGATATTAACAATAAGGCTACTAGATAGAAAGCCTTTCAGAAAATCATAGGCACATAGACACTTTCTGACCAAGACATCCTGTATTTGTTGCAGTGAAATTCTTATTCTAGAGCATCAGTTGGGGACAGTGAGATGTAGCGCAGGACATCACTGAGGGAGAAGTATCTAGAAATTTGAGGTCAAATTCACAGCATTTTTCACGGGAAACTACTGAATTATTTGGAGAGGAACATTTCACTTCAAGCTTAAGATTCCCTGAGCTGTTACAAAATTAGAGAGGAACAGGCCTCACTCCATAATTATGATGTGGTTGTATTTTGATGTCTCCTTAGTCAGTTGATTACAGCAGTCCAGAATGATAGAAACCACTGAAAGAGACAACTGCAAAATTAAATTTGTGTTAGAGGCATATAGCTCTAGTTAAATTAATTTCTTCCCACTTACCAATAATGTAAAAGACAGTACTGAAGGCTTGGAATATTGTATGACTCAAGAGCAATTTTTTACTTCAGGAGACTAAAGCAGCAAACCATAAAAATTTAGTCTCTTTGCTTCATTTCTGCTTTCTTGCTTGCCTTCAAGTTTAAATAAGAAACCATAAATACTGTTCCTGAAATAAAATCTTCACACACAAAAAAAGCCCCTCTAAGTCTTTGTTAAGTCTAATATCTGCATGCAGTCACATGACTGTTCAGAATTACTCACTGAAGCAGCTGCGAATGCATATGAAATGAAAAACCTCTGTCTTATGTATGAGGAATATAAAACATGCTGCTACTTGCTGAATACTTAGTGTTAATTCTCCAGTTTTTCTCATTATTTTAATTAAAATTGAATTACAGTTTGCAGAGAGCATTTGCTAAACCATGTAGTTATTGGTGTTTCTTGCATAGGATAAACTCACACGGAGAAGTGAGTCTTTTGAACAGGATGCTAAAGTGCTCTTCTGATGGTGACAATCAGTGTCCTCAGTATGTCAGTGACTCTAGCTGGATTTACTGAGGCTCCATTGAGCACTTTTTGCTGAATTCTTATGCCCAGCTGGCCCATGGTCCTATTTGATCACTTCAGCACTTGCACCATCTGTTGCTATTGATCATCCTAAAGTATGTACAAAATATCTCCTAACTATCGTAGTTATGTGTGAAGGATTGTCTGACATGATCAATTTTTCATCTGTTGGAGCAGTTTTTACTAATTACAGATGCATTATCTATGTACAGTTTAGTCGATTCTATGGCCAGAACTGTCTGGGAGGAGTTTCTGGAACGAGTACGCTCTCCACCCAGGATGTTAATAATTTTAGTTTCAAATAGTGCATAGAACTTGTACTATGTACTGCTGAATCTGCCTGTGGGAAGCTCTAGATCTGTCTGAAATTCTCAGCTGAATTATTGTAAATGTTGGTCAAATGCTTTGTATTGTATCCTGTAAACTCTTTGTGTTAGAAGAGGAATAAAACTGGTAAAGCAATAGAACCTTAATCTGCTTTAGATACAGTAAAACAAACCAAAAATATTTCAGACAAAAATATTCTTGGCGTCTCCTTTTTTTTTTTAGCCCTGATAGTGCTTAAATCAATCTGACGTTTATTTTCAAACAATTCTCTTCTGTGTAATGATTTGCACACTTCATCAAATAAATGTACAGACTAACAGAGATGCCATAATGTCAGCCATTGGAATTCCATTAGCAAAAGTCATTTGCTATCCTGAATCATTTACTATCCTTACTATCCTATTACATCCATTTTAGATTCAATTCCTTTGAATTGCAAGGCTTCTTGTCCTAGACTGACCCAGCACTTAAGTGAGAGACTACACACCTGAACAAAACAAATTAGATTTGGTCTGTGGTTCCTGAAGCATCAAAGAGAGATGAACTCTCTTGTGTTTGCTTTTACTTATTTATTTAGTGATGAGATTTAATGTTTATGAGTCTCGTTCTAAACTTTTGTAAATGCAACTGAATGAAACTTGCTCAAATTGGGTGTTACTTAAGATACCTTGCAGGCTGGTCTCATGCAGATGATGTATTATTGATGTTTCTAACTTAATTTTTGTATTAATCAATGGCAGGAAAGGTTTCTTTGAAGGTATATAATAAAGGAATTTTTTTCCCCTGAGTATTTTAGATAAAAGTAATACAAAATGTATTAATAAATCAGTATTATTTGGTTTTATTCAAAACCAAACAATACAACCAAATTATACAACTAGAGAGAAAAAAAAGACTCACATGAATTCAAATGGAGACCAATTAAAAAAAAAAAGATTAATCTTATTAAAAATTATATACATAGTCTTAGGAACACCAAAGATTACTCTTTTGTGTTGTATGTCTTGAAATGTCCTCTGCATTTTCTCAGGAAGTAGTTTCTTGTTTGGTATAAAAAGCACACTTTAAAAATACAGAGAGTAGTAAAGAACCTTGTAGTAATTTTATCTTGCCCTTGAATGTCCCTAATTGACTAACTACTTTTACCTCACCTCATAAAGGAAAGAAGGATGATGAGGAACAGGCAATGGTTTCACAAAATCCAAATCAAGAGAAAGATGACGGTGATTAATGTTACCTACTCCCCCCTTCCCAATACACCCCTGCAACCTGTATTTTCAAGTGATTTATATATTATGGTGGCTCACTGATGCTTATATTTTAATTGGGGTCCTGTAGTAGTAAGGAGAAAGTAATAAGGTACTCAGATTCATGTGGGAAATATGCAACTGCAAAAAGTGGTCCCTCTTGTTCACAAACAGACAGATCCTGACATAGAGACATGTGGGGATGCTGGAATTGTTTTATAGGTTTTTAGTTATAAGTTTAGTATGGCTTGGACTTTAACCCTAGCTAGATAAGAGCCCATGTCCTGGAATGTTCTTATCAGAAGTTGATAAGAGTTTCCAAGACAACCTAAGTCTCTGACTGGAGACTGGCCTCCCCATTGTCTTTTCCCCCATCCCAATGTATCTTCTCCCTCCTCCTGTCCATCAATCTCCCAGGCCCGAGACCTTCTGAGAGGTGTCGGACAGTGGTTGGTGGATCCCCCAGAGACCCCACCCCAATTTACCTGATTTGTTGATGTTTGTGTATTGCAGTTGGCATTAGCCACCTTGCTTTGTTCTATTGGTTTACAATTTGTACCCACCCCTGAGACTTCTGTTAAACAAAAACCCCCTGCTGACCAGGTCCTGGGTCACTCTCCTGAGGCACAGGCCTGGGACCAGGGACGGCCCCTGTGATCCCCGAATAAAACCTTTGTTCCTCGAGCCTCGAGAGTGTCCCCTCTTTCGAACCACGGCCGTGACAGCGAAGGCAAAGGTGCTGCGGAGCCAAAGACCCACGCAAAGGTACTGTTGAGGCGGATCAGAGCTAGCAGGGTGGTCCAGCCGAACACTGGGCTGGCCTGAGAGACAGATACGCGAAGCAACAGAGACACATTGGTTACTAATGGAAATCAGAACTTAGCATGATTATTACGCTACCAAGTGGAATTCTAAACAAATTTTCTCTTCAGAGTGTCACACACAGCTGTCCTTGAATTTCCATTCAGTTTTAAAGTGAAACATGAAGAACTAGGTTGAAAGGTATGTAAGTTGCACACTTTTCATGTGTAGAATTGTCAAATAAATAAAGAATTCAATAAATATATGTAAAAAACATATATGAAATTACAATTTTTCCTGGAATATTAAGAAATCTCCATATTATCTCCTAGCTGCACACACTTTTGATGAGAGGAATAAAAACCAAGATAACTTTTGTAGAAAGAAATGAATGCTTCCATTTGAACAAATGTTATACCTGGAAAAACATACAAAATTTTCAGGCACAATAACTGTGCTTAGGTAGGAAAAATGGATTCAATATAGTAAAAAAATAATTTATAGGATTTCTTTCACTTTGAGATTGATAGACAGCAGCCTACACTTTTCAAAAGGAAATAGAGGCAGGATGATAAGAAACTTTGTTCTTTCATATCTTATAGAAATAATTGCGATAGATGGCAGTGGAACAATCATGGAATGGTAGGATCATTTAGGTTGGAAAAAAAATCTCTAAGATCATCAAATCCAACTGCTAATATAACACCATCGTGTTCACTGCTAAACCATGTCCCTAAGAGGTCCCGGCTCTATATTGTGTCAAGTCCTGGCTGATTCAGCAAAAATGAATGCATTTGAACACCTATGAGCTGCTTCATCTTTGAACCAGGAGAACTAATTTATGGACTGTTCTGATTTGGAATATTTAGGTGTTTACATGTGTTTACAAGATTTAAAAGTAAAATTCAGGAACAGTAATGAAACCAGTAAAAAGGGGAAGAAGTGAAGGCTGATAAAATGCTGTCCTGGGTTGCAGTGTAGGATGTACACAAAGTATTTATTCTATCACCATCTTCATGAACTGTTGAAACCAGGTGGGCTAGTGTTTTCCCAAGGGTGTCTTCTGCTAATGGCCCATCAATGCCTGGCCCATGAGTCACAGGTAACTCCCTCCAGGAGTTATCTCTGTTTAATGGGTCATCAAGGACCCACTTCACAACTCCTCATCCTATTGTGAGATGCTCTGCCCAGAGGGAGGAGCCAAGCATTCTTACCTGGATATAAGCTGGTATGCGGGACAGTGCAAGCGGCATTTACCCACTGGATTCCCAGAGGAGCAGAGCTACCAGACCTTTCTACAGGATCACTGCTTCAGGAAGAGCACCTCACCTGGAGTGCTTCCACCATCCTGCTCAGGTTGTGTTCTGACTCATGTCAGTGATCCTTTGTGTTATTGCATTTATTTTATTTTATTTTTACCTTTTTACCTTTTTTCTTATTAAATTATATTTATGACTTGGAGCCTCTCATTCGTTTTGCTTTCAAACCACAACAAATGATCATGTGGTGCTACAGCTTGGGAAATGCCTAAGATGGCTACTAATATTACAGATTGCTGTTGCTAATTTTTTCTCAACAGAGGGTTTTTATAGCATTGACTATAGAAATTAAATACCTTAAGTGGAAGCCAAGCCTCTTTGATGTTATGACTCTTCCATATCAGTAATAAAACAAAAAAGAAGGTAAAACTCCTCCTCTGAGGTCTAGTAGGATGGAAATTCTGCTTATCAATGTAACTAAAGATTATGCTCTCATACTGTATATAAAAAGGTCAGAAAAGGCTCCTGCTTTCTTACGTGAAAGCAGTTATGAAAGCAGGATGCATATGGTTTTTAATATAAAATACATTTTCCACTTTATAGCTAACACAATATGGAATGAGTACCCATTTACTTGATGGCTGAAGATAGGAATGAAGAACAGATTTTTATTTAGCTTATCTATAGAATAGCATGAGGAACCAAGAGAGGTGTTTAAGCAGATTTCTGTTAATATAAGGGTACATATGCCTAATTCTCTTAACTACATTGTGCTAGATCAGGCTTTATTCTGTGATCCTTCCAATGTGCATAATAGCATTATAATAAATGCACCTGGAGGTAGAAATAACTAAGTCATCTAATTCAAGCAGATGCACAGAACTGCACAGGAGCTTTTTTATTATCTGACATGAAAAGATAAACATTAGAACCTGGCAAATGATAGTATCAGAAAGTGTTATAAATAGCACAGATCTTTATAATTACTCAGATCTTGGCCAAAGACCTAAATTGAGCTTGACTGATCTATCCTGTTCTTCTTTAGGCATATTTATGAGAATACAGACAATTAAATGATCAAAGGAGAAAAACACTGATGAAGAGATCTTTTCTAGTCAGATATTAAATTTCTAGGATGACCTTTACTTTCAAAACATTGAAGTTTTATGACATTAGAAAGATGTCGTGCTAGCCAAAGAGGATGTGTCATTTTCAAACAGGAGAGAAATCAAGATTAGTTTTTCAAGCAAACAGTCTTTATTTGGAAAAGAGATCTAAGTATTTTCTAAAACAAAAAATAAAAATACAGTATAGGTTATATCCTATGCTACCAAACTATCAAAACATATACCTCTAAACATATATTAGTACTTTTAATGGTGATTAGATGCAGAGTTTTATGTTGAAGTTCTGGATCAATATTTGTTTTTCCTAAGTATGATGTTTGCATTAATCTTTTTTTTCAGGTTATACTGCATCTCATCAGGAATTATTATCACTGGTAGATGGGGTGATTTTGATACTGTTGGAAAGTTTTCCCATTCAAAGGGTAGAGAACCTTTCATGAGTTCTTTAATACCTCATGGTACCATCAGGATATCATTGTAGTGTTGCATCTATTCAGTACTTTTTTATTGTCTATGGAATTGTTTTGTACTGAGAGGAGTTTTTATTGAATCCAGTGTTCTGGGTGAAGATGAGTATTTCAGTAAAGAATACCAATGAATTTAAACCTCATTAAATCTAAAGTTAAGTATTTTACTTTTTGTTTTTGTTCAGTAACTGAAGAATACTGGTTATCCATACAACCTTGCTCATACCAGCTTTAATCCACTGAAACATAATATGTGAATGAACACAAGCAAAGCATTTTACTTAAACCATTCTTTGTAGAAATCACAGAAGTAAAAAGGACAGCAAAACCTCTGCTTTAAACTTCAGCTGCTATAGAACACCAAGTTTCAAACACACCAAACTAACATGTTTCCATTTTTGGTTAGCTTAAAGGAGATGGATTTTTCATCTATGTTTAAGTGACTAGCTTGTCACTTAAACATCTCCTAATCAGAACATGAAAGTGTAACTTTAGAAGAAAGTTTAAGTTGTATTGTATCCTTAGAGTACCCTGGAATACTAGGGATATGTATATATGTATTTCAGGGGAAAGACTGTATATATATATATATACAGTCATAAAATTTTTCCTTTTTTTCTTTTACTTTGGAGATCAAAATGTGCAAACAAAATCCAATAAAAATCTATAACACAAAATTAAATGCAGAACATGTAGACCTAAATCGCTTTAACTTCATCACAGTAAATGCTCAATTCTTTGAAAGAGGTATTTAATGCGAGCATTATTGAAAAGCCAAACAATACTTCTAGAAATAACTTCCCCAATAAGAACCCCTTTCTGAGAACTTACAATTTGATTTGTAATACTTATATGTTGAACATTATTACTGGACAAATAAGGCACCAGAAAACTTTGATAAGGTAGGATCTGGCCGATATCTACATGAGAAATGTGGCTGCCATTTTGTTTAGAGAAATTTTTATCTTGAGAGAATACCAAAAAGAATAATGTCAAAATCATATCAGATTAATGGAAATAAAAATACTGTATTTCTCTCATGGGCTATTACCAACATCTTTGCAAAACTTTTCTGACTATATCAGAGAAAACCCCCACAGTGTTGTTGAATTTTCTCCTTAAAAGAACTAGAGCAATTTTAAAAATAATTTCCCTTATGTCCTTCTTAATTTCTGTAAGTGTGTGGTAAAGATATTAGAGAGTCAGAAAGTACGGGGTACACAGGTTAATAGTGATGAATATCATCTTAGTCCAGTGACTGGAAAGCTGGAGGAGGGAGAGAAGATGTTTATAAAGGCTTCTGTGATACTGTGTAGTGTGCTAATTCAAAGAACTGGTTTAGAAATATATTTAGTATTTCAATCTTATGCTTATAAATTTAAAGCATAGACTGTCAGGTACAAAATTAAATCCATTACCAAGAAAATCCAATGCTCTAGTGTTATAAAAGGTTCTACATCACACATGTTCTGGTATATAAAAACATTTGAATGAAAACACTGGAGATTGTGAGAAAGACATATCAAATTATGTGGAGCTCTTACAAAGCATGATGAGTGTAAAAAAGGATAGAAAGAATAAGATGAAAACTTTTCAGGAAGTTTATATGGTCTATATAAGGTAATAGGACCCTTACGAACTGGCTGGACAGTCACAGGTAGGGAATAGTTTAGGTCTGCCCTTCCATGTTTATTAGTAAAACAGAAGACAACTATTACTGATTATTTTGCTACAAGTTCTGTCCTTGACCTTTATTTTGGGTCCACATTATGTCCTGGCAGAGATAGAAATTAGAAACTTCCTCATGGCTTGCCCAGAGAACCTGACACAGAGTTGGTGTGGCTTGGAGGTGAAAAGGCTGTGGACACCAGAGTGATCCATTACTGCTTCACCTGTGACTGCATGCTGAGATGGAAGGGCAAATACAAGAAATGTGCTGCTGCAAGTTGCTTCACTTTGGCCAAACAACAAGCGGTCAGGCAGCAATTATGCTTTGGAATCTCTTTCAGGACTACTTTATTCAAGATTTTCTCTAAAGTAGAATGAATCATTTTGCAGAAAGCAAGGGAATGAGGGCAAGGGTACTTTTCAAAGTACCTGTGTTTTGTAGGAGACAGTGCTGGTTAGCTCTGATACTATCACTTCAGAAAACATTTGCATGTTTTCTTAATTTCACTTTTAATATTAAAACTATCTGCAATGGACTCAGTAAAAGACATAAACTAATTCTGCATTTCAGGTGCAGGGACCAGGATCTTCCCTTTAACGCAAAAGAATTCTGTGTTATTAAAGATATGTTACTTCAAGAGGGAACACAAGTAAAGAAATTAAATTGGCCAGGAAAGTTCTCGACTATAAGAAATCAGTATTTTTATTTTATGTTATTTTATTTTATTTCCACCCAGGAGCAACTGAAAGTCAAAAGTACATGGAAAAATACTCTAAATCTTTACATTCCATGTTTGTCCAGTGCTTATTATCCAGTTACTGTTTCCTCCTCCTTATTCTTTAAATAGAGTTGTCTTGGGGAACATACCATCTGCCTGATGTAAACTGCCCCGTTAATTCTCACCTGGCTACAGCTGTGAAACAGATGAGAACAAGGAGAGGGAGTTAATGAATGAGCCCTGGTAAAGATCTCAGCAGGGTGCCTCCTTTAATTCAGACCACGGTGGTAGTTAGTATGACAACAAGCTGTTACCACCTAATGATTTAGGTTTCTTAAATCCTGAGTTCCCAGTATCTTTAGCCTGGACAACGTAAAACTACGGTTGTACTTCAGAACCCTGTTGAATATTGCAAAATTCCATATAGTATTTTCACCAGAAAAGGATTCAGCATGGAAATGGAAACAGTTAATGGTCATGAAAAATTCAATTAGTGAGCTATCAATAGGTTAATAAATAGAAAAAAGCCCAAACACACACACACACAAAACCAAATAAAAACCAACTAACCAAAAAAAAAAAAACCCCAAAAAAAAAAAAACCCCAAAAAAAAAAAAACCCCAAAAAAAAAAAAACCCCAAAAAAAAAAAAACCCCAAAAAAAAAAAAAAATCCACCAAAAAATACAAACACCTTTTGTATTTAAATATCCAGTGTGTTCTTGAAAATAATATGGTTTAAGAATAGCCCACAAAAAGATTTATCAACTGAATATATTGTAGACGTTCTAATATTATATTTAATATATTTTCTTGCTGTTGAGTAATGTAAGGTGTGAGATAATAACCTTACATGTGGTAAATGACAGTTGTTACACAAGGAAAATATCAAAAGAATTGGTTAAAAAAATGCACATTATTAACAAGAATTAGAACAGCTAATAAAGAGTCACAATAAAGAAAATTCTTGGAGGAGTATGATCCAGTGTGATGAAGCTGAAAAATATCTGAAATTTAAAACAATAGAAATTCAGCTTGTTCAAACTGAGTTACATGTGGCAGTACACAGTCTTAAACAGGTTCTGAAAATGATCCTTCTGAAAAGGTTAGGCATCTGTTGCAGTGTATTTTTGTTCCCAATGGTTTGCTCTGTTCACCACCCTCCCCATATTGCTGTTTCAGTCCTAAGTTGTATCCTCCCACCCAGTTGTCCAGCTTGCCCTAGACCTGCACGTTGATACAGAAAGTTCCCTGTCCCTCCTCCCACTGAGCTGTCAATCCTGCTTGGTACCCTTGCTTCTGGAAACCCCCTGGAAATCCCCTGTTCCCTCCAAGCCCCATTGGTTTGGTTGAACTGTTCCCCTCCCCCTGTACATCCTCACTGGCTGAAGTATTGTAAACCCCGCCTTGTGCTCCTCCCCAGTCCTTTCCCTATTGGTCAAAAATTTGTGCCCTCCCCCTACAACCTCCCCTGTGTAAAAATCTCTGCACAGAAGGGTTCGGGTCTTTCATCCCTGGACCCTCTTTGGGAATGCAGCTCCTTGGAAACCATATGAAAGACCTCTCCCTCGAATTTGCTTCTGCCTGCGCCTCAGCACATCCTGTGCCATAGAGATCCAGCCCTGCTGTTTCTCAGATCACTCCTGAGAACAGCCAGCCTTGACGTGCTGACAGGAGCTAGCGGGTGAATCCATGGTGCTGTGTCAGGCATCTAGTTTAAAACTATAAAGGTTATTTACCTGATTTTGGACTGGTGCCTGTTTTAGAAATGACTGAAGGCTTAGATACACAAGATTTTGAAGAGGGAAAGCTCACATTCATGTGCCAGGTGGAAAATCTGTACCCTCTTTCATATTTCTACTGTCTTTCATTGCCAGTGAACCTTGCATTGGTCCTATGGAAGGCTATGCATAAACATTTTCCTCAGGTTAGTGACCTGTTAATCATTAGGGAGAGGAATCACTCCCAAGGTTGGGTGGTCCTAGTTAGTTTGGATACAGCAGTGATTTCTCCTTTATCACTGAACTCAGAAGGGTGGGGGTGAAGAGAAGGAAGGACATTTTCTGAATAATTTCTTGCTGGCACAGGCTGGAACCATCATTGTGGATCCAAGTCTTTGAGACCAGAAGTGGTGAGCAGAAGGGGTAAGAGCACGTTGACCTGTACCCTTAAAAGCCCTAGATGGTCTGATGAGTTACTAGTCAAAAGTGTTAAAGAATGACATAGTTACTAAGGGTTAAACTATCCTGGTGAAAAAGGATGAAGAATTAAAGTGAAATTTTCTATGGAAGCTAGTAGTTAAATAAGGCTACAGTTTTACAGATTGCCCATTTAAGGATAGGAAAAGAGGGCATGGTCATACTTACACCCACATAGGCCTGAGTCTCTAAGTCTAATGATGCAGAAGTACTCTATGACAACTCACTGTTATTATCTACTCGTATTTATCTTGAAAATAAATATTTTTATGAAGGTCAGCTCCTCGTTTCTGGCTGGCAACTTCTTCTCCACTTCACATAATGGAGAACATTTCTTAATATCAGTGTTCTTTTCCTTGCTGATTAAACTGAACAATAAACTCCTAATTAGGAGGTCTTGAAAATCCTGGTTTTGATGTTAGCTTTGCCCGTTATTCACTGCGGGAGGTGATAGGGTAGTGAGGGTGCTTGTGAGTCATCCCCAATACCCAAACTGCTATGCAGGATATAAAAGACATGTGCAGGAGAAGAGAACTAGTCAGATTTGGAACCTACTTTTACATCATTGTTACCCCCAAGATGACCTCAATTCATTAAAAAAGTTGTTTCTTGGGAAGTGTCTTAAAAGGTTGTTTGAACTTTTAAGCTCAGGCTCAGTTGGTATTCAGACTATACCTATTCTCTACATTATTTGGGGCCATGCTTTGAAGTTTTCTCTTTCTCCTGGGTATTTCAGCTAATATGGTTCGCTGCAAAATGAGAGCACAGAAAAATACAGTATCATCATATTACTTGTCTCAGGCTTGAAATGCAACAAGAAACTTAAGAAGAAAATAGCTCTTCTTACAAATTAATACAGAGCTGTAAATAAAATCTTGAAGACAATGATTTGAAAATTGTTTTAACTTAGCAATTTTTTTTTCTTTTCTTACAGTATATGCATTACAGATTACACTATGAAAAATTTGTCTTCTGTATTTTCACTGTATGTCCATGACTTAGAAGCAGCAAATTTTGCCACTGGAGTATGTCAAACAGTATTTAACCAGATTCACCATTTTTGTTTTCTGTGCCTTTTCTCTCACGTTTCATGCATGTGCACACACAGAGTTAAGCATTTGCTTTGTCACTTTCCTGCAAGGTGTGGCAGGAAATTCACTGTTGGGTGGCGGGGCATACATGACTAATGGCCTGACCAATCCAAACAACTTTGGAAGCTCTGTTTGAATGATACCTGAGAGAAAACTCAGCTAGTTCCTGCAATGTTCTGAATTCTTTACTTTTCATCCTTACAAATATTTCATATCCTATCAGGTCCTTATCACATTTCATAATTTGACATGACAGCTGAATTTAATTGTAGGTTGTTAAAGTATCTAGGCAATTTAAAAAAAACGGTTTCACTGAAAAGAAATCTGAAAACCAACTTGACTTGTAAGTAATTTTCCAAATACAGTGATTTTGATATGGATCAGTTTTTGTATAGAGGCAGTGATTTGGCTGGTCTTTCTCCAGAATGCAAGAGAAAGCTCTGTGACATCAAAAGGTCACATGGGCAATAGTTTCTGTTGCTTTCTCTTTTGTCCTAGTAAGACCATCCAGAGGACCCCTGTTTTCTCCTACACTCTATTTTCCTAGTCTTGGATAAAAATATAATGAAAACTCCTTTACACATGGTGCACAGCTCCTTTTTGTTAATTTTTGGTACTCAAGATCCAGTCTTTCAGGTTAGTAGGCTTACAGCAGAAAATTGAGTCTTTGCCTTGTTTGCCCTAGAGACAGTCCCAACTAGAAAAGGGAAGAAAAACATTTGTCTGATATCACAGGTGCTGAGCTACTCATGAAATTCATGCTGTCACTTCTCATATTCATTCTGTCACATGGGAAATGTCCTTCTAAAAGCACTGCTATGGATAAGGCATGAAATAGAAAGGCCTGTAAGCCAAAGAAGGCAAGTTCAGATCAAGAGGATCTTTGTGACAGAATTGTTCAGTGCCCAGTGGAAGACTGTGTCAGACAGGCAGGTGTCTGCAGAGGCAGGAGGAGAATTGTCTATCAGTGCCCCAGCACTGTCTTTAAAAGACAAGCAGTGCTTTATAGCAATGATCTCATCCACAGTGCAAAACTAGATTTGGATATGAAGTATTTCAAACATATTTTACTATGTTGAAAATCTACCAAAATATCTGTTTTTCTGAAAAATATTTACAAGTGAGAAACATTTTCTATGTCAAAGCATCTCAATCAAGACTGCTAACCAGCCATATTTTTTAATTGATATGATAATATTTTAAATATTATATTTAATATTACAATATTTTTAAAAATCTATTTAGACTTCTTGTATTTACTTCTAAGCAGCAGTATTTTGGAATTGATCTGATTTTTTAGAGTTTTTGGTTTTGAATTTTTGTAAACTTCTTTGTATTTTCAGGCTCAGAAAAAAATGAGTGAGGGTTCTGTTTAAACATCTATTAAAATGTCTATTTCTCCTCTTTGTGTGCATGGAGTGTGTTTTGTGGGGGTTATTTTTTATTATTACGTTTTTAAAGCAATTTATGTGTTGTTATTATGTGCCATAATGACATCTATTGCAGCAAAGTGAGACAATATCAGACAGAAATCATTAATATTTCCTGGATTCAAATCTGAAACTCAGAATTATCAACAATGCTTCATTGGTTTGAATGCTTCTGTCTTACAACATTTTAGAACCTTCACACCAGAAAAAAAAAAAAAAAAAAGCAATTTAAGTCACTTATAATAAAAAAATTGAAACTCAACTAAACAGAACTAAAGTCTGTGTATGTGTGCATGTGTAAAGTGGTGCTTTGTTAAACCAGAATTAGGGAAAATAGAATAATATTTCATGTAATGACTGCAGTTTGTAGCCTATATGTGATGAAAAGATGAGAAGACAAACTAAACATGTGGGTGTTTCTCTGTGTACAAAAGAGGAAGGGAGATTACAAACTGGATTTAAAAAACCCCCAACAACTGCTGCCATCAGTACTGAGCAGAACTGCCAAAGATGCCAGCTTCATCATTTACTGCAGCTGTGCACCTGCAAATGCCACCTGGATTCTCTGTCACTGCAGCAGTTTCAGAAAGGTCTGAATATTCAGCCACTGAGTATTCTCATGTTTTATCTACAAAATATTCTAATTACTTTTGCTGCTAATAAATGGCAGAGGGAAAAAAAATGCCTCTAGGATTTGGCTCTGTGAGCAATAGGGGTTGCTGTGGTTAAGAGTAACTTAATCTACTGTGCCAACAGCTGCATCAGTAGACTGCATCAAGCAATCAAATAAGGATTAAAGAAAAAGTCACATTGGCTTTAATTGTCTTAGTTTGTCTGCTTGGCATACATTGCAGAAAACGATTAATTCAGGCTGTTGCTAACAAAGAATAACCTCAGAAAGTTTAGCATTTATGAGCAGTCCAGCTGAAATACAACTTTCTTAAACTTTCTTTGCATTTTCTGTCATAAGAAAGGAAAAATAATAATATATCACTGTTTTTCTCAGGGAATAGCTATTAGATATGAATACTATTAACATTCAAAAGAAAAATTACCAGTGCTGTAGACTTATGTTTATTTTAAATTAAGTCATAACACTGAAGTCTGCTGAACAGTAGAAAATGGGAGAAAGTAAGATCTGACAATCAAATCAAACAAGTTATGGCAGCCAGCTATTGGTGATTTGAGACTACATGGCTTGGCAATAAATGGAGTAAAATTCAAAAGGGAAGACATGAATTGTTACAAGACTATACCTACATAAATACAGCAAATTTTCTCACTGCTCTGTTAATCTCCATAGTTCAATCCCCTGGCCATCCTTTCATCCTGAAAGGTCTGCAGAAATGAACCCAAGACTCAGTTTATGATTATGGAATTAAGCTTATACTCTAGAAATGTGGAGGGATGGTTATTATGACAATGAAACGTAAGAAGGTTTACTTTAGTGAAGGATCTTACAAACATCAGGAAGAAACCAGTGTGGTACAGAGGGAAATGCAGAACAGTATGGAGTAGCTCAGTGAAGAATAACATATGATAGGCTCATCACATCAATTATATTTTTTATGCTCTCCAATCTGTCACTGGGGATCATAGGGAAACCACAGGATATTCAGTATCAGTAATCATGATGAAATACAATTAGGGTCCAGATAAAGGTTTTACTTGTAAATAACTGGGTGATCGCCAAGCACCAAGACAACAGGACCAACCAAGACAACAGGAAGATTATGGAAAGGAATATGGTTTATAACATAAGATGTCAATATTTAGGTCATTCTTTAGGTAATGTTTGAGGTTTGATGAAGTCTGCTAGAAACACCTGAATTTTAAAATGTTATGAAAGAAAAAAGTGGTGTGATTTATATATTGAAAAGACCCAACGACTGAAAAAAAAGAAATGGAGGCATATGGTCTCAATGTTACAGGGCCAGGAACAAATAAAACATATAAAGCATATCAGAGAGTCTACAAAGAAGTTTGTGAATTCATTTTTTGTTCACCCAAATTCATCAAAAGGCTTTAAATAAAAATGATAAAGAATGACACTTTTTCATGTGAATCTTTCCCTAGAGCTGCAATTGTCATAGACAGTGGCCCACACTTAGGCAGTTCTTATAGTAGACTCAAAACTTCATGTACAAATATAACTAAACAATCAAAATAATTTCACACATCTGAATGATAATTTTTATTGAATATGGAATTTTGTAATCTTACTACTTCCCACGGAGCCCCTGTAGTGTTTAAAATAAGATTTTACAGCAGTATTCTGCACTATGTGTACCTTGATTACTTCTAGCCATTGTCACATAGAGCCATTTGTACATAGGGATGATTTTTTCCATTTTGTCATATATAAAACAAAATACACTTGAAGTAATTTCTTGTAATTTTGCTTTCCAATGTGCTTAACAGAAGAAAATAAAACAGGAGAAAACAATAAAACCCAGTTTTATCATGTGACTTTGAGGACTCGGTGTGCTCAGTGCACCATCAGAAGGGGCAGCATAAAGTAATATTTCCTTCACAATGACCTACATGATGAAGAATTAGCTCTTATAATTTAAAACACCTCTTCCATGGGTACTTAGCCAGGTCCCTATTCTCCTTTGTTTTTGACAAGGACTATCTCCACAAAAGCCTTTGCATTTCTCCAAGAAGACAAGTTGCTATCAGTGAGGCTGGTATGGGATAAAAGACAGATATTTTTTGTTCCTTGCAGACAAAAAGAACTATATGACCCAATCTAATAAACAACTTTAATTAAGAACTTCTTGGGAATTCACAATTAGATATCTTTTTCAGGTAAAAATCATGTTCTTTACAAAATTTGGATGCTATTTTCTCAGTTTATTGATCTTAAAAAAGACCCCAAAAAACATTGTCTGAATCTTTTGGTGCTTTGAAGAAATGATGCTTTCTTTTTGGTCTCTAACTTAAATTATAATCTCCTATCCTTAAGAAAAAAAGCAGTGGGCTTAAGTCTGTAATTTACAATGTGAGCAATGGGGCCATAAAGGTAAATAAAAAGATAGATCTTGCTTGTCTCTTTTCATACATACATGCACAAAGATGTCTTTTCCTCATCCGCTTCATAAACATAGTGATGACAGTAAATGGTCTTTTATGGCTTTAAACACATTTCTGAATGCTGATTAAATACATTTCTTATGTGAATGCTGACTCACATTTGTCCTTAACTTGCCAGAGTTGGTCCACTTTTCTTTCTCCTATTCCCTGGCAAAGCCAAACAATTCTGAGGAAGCCTAGTCTGAGGGCCAGTATTAGAGAAAAAAAGTTTTGTGCTCTTTGTGTTTACAGACTGCAGATGTTGCAATCACCTCCTAATAAAACACTATGGACTAAGAACTTCCACTGTTAAAAGGTGAAATAAACCAAATGTGTGGGATATGGAAGGAATTTTGTTATAATTTCTTGTTATATTATTGTCAGTTTAGGTAAATAATTCTTTAAAATGATATCATACAATGAATGTACAATTAAAGAGTCTTGTTTTTGATCCCAGTGAAGAGCAAGATAAAATATTAAGCCATGCTTCTCATTCCTTTTTCAAATGATCCTTACCTGCTTTGCCAAGAAGCAAAATTCAGAGAAGAAATCAAAGTTCACAGGTAATACTATACAGAGTCACCCAAAGAACTGGCAAAGACTCACAGAGAAGGGTCAGCCCTTGAGATCTTTTCTAAAGTATGATGGCTTCCACTCACATGTATCCAACCAAAAAGACCGAAGAATGTTTAAAATACGTGAGATACAATACATGCACCAGCACCTGCTTGCAGATATAATCACTCATTTGGAAGCTTCTCTGCTAGTCACCTATTTACAGTTGTGTCTATACTTTTTATGATAAAATGTAGATGTCTTTATGGTTCTGTTCAGAAAGTGTTGACTTGGCCTTCAGTAAGTGTTCCTCTTCTAGAACAGTTATTCGAACAATACGTATGAAGTCATTGCTGCTTTTCTACCACTAAGATATGGGAGCCGGATAGTCTCCAAATCTGGGCAACACAACTTCTATTTGTCAAATACACCCTGAGGCTCTGAGAGTGTGCATCTGTCACAGCTATAGTGCAACTGGGTGGGTCTGACTGATAGTGATTGAGTAAAGTGCCAACATAACTGAGTAAGATTGAAGATGACTACGCCGATATGCTTGAATTGGCATTAGTATTAATGAACAGGACAGCACATATCTTGACATGAGTAAGTGGTCACAGCCTGGGAGTGTGGAAGTGAATATTAGCTCACATGACTTGGTGTAACTCTGCATGGGTGTACCTGTGACACATGAATGATTACTGGAAGTCAGTATCGGTGGGTGGGAGTAGCAGTGTCACTTTATATAAATGAGTATCCATGACAAGGGGCAATTTAGTTTCTGCCTAAAGATTTCCTGTTGGTAGAGAATAACCTACCATCTTCCAGTGATAGAATATCCACTCCCTTCAGGCAGTTACTCTTTACTTTCCATTAAGCTGTGGTATTTCTTAAAATTTCTGAAACTACAGATATGTATCACTCTGATTAAGGTTGGAAAATAAAGATACCGTCTTTAATCTTGGTTTGAATCTGAGCCTTCATTATTGTATAATTTGCTCAGTTTCCCTAATAGATTATATCTGTTTCCTGATTGATGGGATATTATCTCTCTTTTGTGCTCCCTGTCGAAAGAGACTTCTGAAATTATTGGGGCATAACACTATCTATATGTATGCATGCACATTTATGCATGCATGTATGTATGTATATATGTTTGCAGTCCTTAAAAAATAAAAAAAATACTTCAGAAGAAAGTAAATCTAGGTATTAAATAAATTAGATTTCAGGGTAGTAGAAACCTCTTCATGCAGCACTAAATTTACGACTGGAAACCTGAATTTTTGTGAGGGTACCTTAGCCATTTTGAAACTGCACTGGAAAGAGCTCATTTGAAAGGGAAAGCTCCCAGCTTTCACCCAGACAATCCCTGGCTGACAGCCATCCTGTCTGCATCAGCAGACTGAGCTCTTGCTGAAGTTGCAAGAGTTAAACAGTAAAGTTTGCCCAGCTGTCCCTAAGAGTGAGCTGGGCAGCAGCTGCTAGCACTAACCAGCAGTCGATCTCAAATGCTTCTGAATCAATTGGACACTCTTCTGTGCCAACTCTGGAATCGAAATGCCTGGTATGGATATGGGATGAGTACTCAAGGTCATGTGATTCTCCTTCCAGGCACAGCAATGCAGTCTGCTCCCGTGGACAACTCCCAGTACTTAACAAGAGTCAGGAAGAACTGATCACTCCTGATGATCCTGCTCAGGGTAT
>VWZU01008081.1:558241-718524 GCA_013397095.1 Sterrhoptilus dennistouni | reverse complement strand
TTTTTTTTTTTTCCCCAGCAGAAGCAGGTACCTACTACCTTCTTGACACAGCCCAGGATTAACAGCAATAAGTTAATTCTGTTAATGTGTTAATTCTGCATCTGCGCTGCCCCAAGCAGAGAGTTAAGAGCCTCTTTTTGGTTAAGAAGCATGAGCATAAAAAGACTTAAAAAAATTTATGCAAGATTTTCAGTAAATGTGGGTTTTGCAAAATGTAGCAAAAGAAAGTAAAGTAAGCAGGTCCAAACCTGATACCAGCAACCTGAATTCTTCTTACCACCAAATGTCAGGACAGGTATAATTCTTCTCCCTTTATTCACATGACAAAAAATCCTCATGCACACTCTTGCACTCTTTTTATTATTCCTAATACTTTCTTTAGTCAAGCATCCTTACTGTGAGTTTCTTTAAATTATAATCTTCCAAAGTCTGTGGAATGTGGCACCTATTCGATGAAAATTAGAGTTGTTAAATTAGCAAAGACTGACTGAAAATAGGATTATTTTCTCATAATAGAAATCCTGCTGTACCAACAACTACTTTTAGAGAATCCTATGACAAAATATTTGTATTTGAGTATTCATGTTCCTATATTTTATTTTCCCCAAATAAGACTGAATTTATAGATATTGTGGTGTCTGTGTATTTCTTATTGAGAATATGGACCTACTTTATATGCTTGCAGCCCTCAACCATAGAGATCTCAAATGTATAGGGACAAGTTAAATATGTTTTCCAAAATTACTTTCACTAATGTGGACTTTGATTTTTGATGACTCCTCCCCTGTTGCTTCTTACAAAGGATGTGAATCTGTATCATGATGAGGCATCTGTAGACCACCCACGATAAGACATTCTGCATCTCCCTTTCCTTGCCTGGTATTCACCTAGAGGCAATATATTCAGCAGAAGGGAGGTAATGGATTTTTTTTTTTAACCTTTGGTATTTAAAAACTTGACAATAGGAATTATACAGAATACACAAGTGTTGAAAAAAGATTCCTTTTACAAAAAGGAAAGAGTAAAAAATTGGTCCATGTCACTTCCCTTTTACAGGATGTATCCACTTTCTTAAAAGTAATTTTCATCAGCCATTTAAATAAGTGACCTTATAAATAAGACTACATGTAAATCATGAACACCATTGTGCAGGAAGATGACAGATTTTATGGATTGGTCATGGCAAAAATGGCAAATTTCACAGTTTGTCATGCATTAATGGAGATGGTTACAAAAACATGAAGTCATTTATAGTGGTAAAAAATGATACTGAAAGGATACAAGTTGAATTTTAACAAGTATAAATCATTAAGATATGTGACATTCTGTCAATGGATTTGGGAAAGATTGTTTTAAACTGGTGAATGACACAAAACCAAATAAAACAACAAAGTAATTGTGGTGGGTTCTGTCAGAAAGAAAGCCAAAAATAACACAGAAGAATGCAACCACTTAAAATCAAATTCAGTGTGCTTGGAGTAGTTAAATTTGCACAAAAGTGTTCAGTCTGTGTGTTGTCATGAGCTCTGATGCATAACGTAAACACAGGAACAGTGCAAAGAGTTTTTTTAAGCCAGTATAAATGCAAGGTATTGTGGAACATAATCAAAACTCTTCTTACAGTACACAAAGTTGTGTAATTAAAGCTGCCTTCTGAAGTGCAAAATCTGATCCAGCCACCTGTAACTGTGTCACTTCAGTCTGTGATATTTTCTGGTTAATCTAAACAGAGCTGAACCTTAGTGTCTACTTAGCTGGGAAGCCAAGAGGTCAACGCATTTAAAAAGTGTTGCCTGCGTTTTGGATTCCCTGGCTTTTGACTATTCTTTCTGAGAGGCTGCTTAAATGTTCTTATCATTAAAACAATATTACTTACTCTAGGCAACTGTCTTGATTTTGGCTCTCCAAACCTAGAATTTCTTTTGAAAATGTGCTGATGCTCAGATGTGTCTGAAGCAGGTGGCTGGACAAGAGACCTTCTGAAGCTCATTCCAGCCTAAACTGTTCCATGATTCTCCCTGAAACCTGTCTGAAACCTTATGTATCAGTGCTGAGCTGAAGCATTTCTCTATGAAGCAGCCACCCAGTAGGCTGAAATTATAGAGCTCACCACTGTTTTATGACCTTTCAGCAGAATTTACCTAATTAGAGAGATTCAGAAGTACAACATATCTGAAGTTAAAAGCAGTTGTAGGTCAGCCAGCAGTGGGACAGCAAGATAATACCATAATTTCAACAGCATCTAGTTATGAAGCAAAGGCCCAGATGAATGTACATCTTCTGACTGGATCCAAAGATAGTGCGATGAAGTATTTGGAAGTTTAATATGTTGGCTAGACAAAAAAAGATGGCCTTCTTATAATTTTCTTTCCAAAATATAATGGTTTTGAAGCTTATAAATCTGCAGCTTACAAATTTTGCATCTGTATCAATTCCCCAAAAGACTTTATGTTAGTTTATGACATCTAAAAGAGCTGCAGAACAAGACTAATGTAGCATCTTCTGCAGCAAACTTTTTCAGTGGGTGACATAAATGCATTTAGTTAGAGAGCTTTTTCAAGAGACTGTCACAATAATTTGAGACTGCAGTAGGCAATCCGCTACAATACACTTGCAGGAATATGTTTAAGACAATGAACAGTTAGACTGCAACTAAAAATACAATACTTATTAATTTTACATGCTTCATAAACATGATAAAATGCTTCTGCTAATGCTCTTAAGATATTATTTAGGACTAGACACAGTGCTCTCTTGTAAACTGGACTAATTTTACAGTGAGGTTCCTTAATTCAGTGGTAGTACCACATAGCATCTTAAAAATTATGCTGCAATTTCATTTGAAATAGAAAATAAGCCATGTAATCAGAATATGTACTTTATTTTTACCATACTGTTAGTTTATTTTGCTTTCTTTACCTTTTGAGATTTGCAAAGTAGAAAACTGTTAGATTAAATCTACCATTTTTCAGGCTTGTGTTTGGTGGCTTTTTAGCCATTTTGTTAACAGGAAATCTGAAAAATAGACATATTAAAATCTGCCTGCAAAGAACTTTTTGTAGAAATCTAGGCAAGCAAATGAAATTCATATTCTACAAATTTAATCAGAATTATCACGGCTGTACTGGTGCAAATTCTCACCACTAAACTTTCTAAATAGTCCCAAAAACAGCGATAGCACTACATTCACATGATCTCAGGCAATTAAATCAACATAATTTAATGAACTACCACTTTTTCTGAGCCATGGTAATGGTTGCTTATAAAAGAGTCAGGATGAAGACATTTCTGTTTTGTAATGAGTACATGGAGGACGAGGATGTCGAGATGTGCCTTGCACACTCTGGGTGACTGATTGTTGTGACTTGGGTGTCTGCTGAACACAAGCTGAATGTATGATTGCCAAGTGCATGGTGGATGTGTGAGTGTCAGACTTGGGATAGGCACTTAATTGTCCCAGAACATCAGTGAGAATTTCTTCATGGAAAGGATTGTCCAGCTTTGGAGCAGGCTGCCCAGGCAGCTGGTAGATTCACTGTCCTTGGAGGTGTTCAAGAAATGGCTGGAAGTGGAACTTAATGCCACAATTGACAAGGTGAAAATCAGACAAAGGTTGGACTCAGTGGTCCTGGACATCTTTTCCTACATAAATGGTTCTGTGATTAGCATGTGATTGACATGTGAAACCCTTGTGACAGCTGTGTGATGAGCATGATTAGCATGTGCTAATCATCCTATTGCCATGTGTCATGTGTGCCCCAGGCATGCACCATCAGTGTGCCATCCATGAGCCATCTCTGTGCTGAGGGGACGGCTGTGTTTGCTGGCACCACCCCAGACAGGTGGTGACCTCTCATGGTGCCAAGGGTATTCCTCATGGTGACCTCAAGGCAGAACAAGAGATCTCTCAAACCAGTCTTCAATCAATTGGTTCTCTTCTAGCTTGTTGTGAGTACGATATGAAATTTATTGTTTGAAATACGGAGGAGTATGGTAATGCATGTTGTTTATTGACTGTTAATTGTTCACATACTACGTAGGGAGAAAAAACTCAAAGGAAACTCTAGGAGTTGGAACCTAGAAGTAACAAACCTAGGGGAAGAAGAATCAAAGAATAGTATGTACAGTCAGCAAAAATGGCTCAACCCACGTGTAATATCTTGTTATGTTGCTGTGAAACAGCTACTTCTCATTGGGAAAAAAATAGATATCTGATTCACATTCTGCAGAGCTGTGATCTGTACACAAATTCCAGAAGACATTATTTCAGCAGTTAATCATCAGGCTTTGTTTTGTATGTTTTCGTAATACTTAGAAGAGCTGTGTACACATATATCCATATATATATATATATATAGAGAGAGAGAGAGAGAGAGAGAGATAGAGATAAAAACACACATGTGTAAAGAAGTAAGAAATATGAGCTTAGATGTAGCCTCTTACTCCCACAGCAAGAAATAGATTCCAAAGTATTTCCCAGAGTGACAGTGTTCTATACGTAGCTATAATATTTAAATTGACTTGTGAGAAAAAGGAAGAATGGGTTCCAGACCCAAGGGTACCTTTGAAGAGTGAAATCATAAAGGTAATGAACCTAGATTTAGTGACGAATACAGACTGCTATCTTTCATTCAAAATGAAATTACTGTCACCAAAATCTATTCTTTGTGCCATTTTCAATTCTCGCTATGATTATTCTCAATAGAATTAGGTACTAAAATTACAATTCTTCATATGTTTTATAAATCATTGTAGTAGACTTGAGTATTTTGACCTTTTTAATATTCCTTGGTTTGATTTGCCATAGTGCCTATCTGTTCCATGTATCCCATTATTTTACTGCCTCTCTAACCTATGGGGAAGGGGATGAAGCAGCTGGCCAATGAAGATGTAGGATATTGTAAAGGTCAAAGTACTAACATTATTCCTAAATATTTTGGAGCATACTTTAAGTATTAAAGTTCTGACTGCAGTTTCTTATTCCTAATATTAAGCAAAGAGCAGAAGATAGTATAAATCTTTCTCCGTATGTTAAATTGGTCAGAATCAAAGTAACTATAGGGAAACTGTAACACACTTATTACAACTATATTACTGACTGTGGGCTCAAAGTATCTCAGAATTATGCATTTAAATCAATACTCAGAGTAGGTAGGATAAGAGTATTATGCTTCTGCCTTGGATCCCATTCCCTGAGCATAGATAGCTCATATTTGAAAGTTTTCTTCAGATGTGTAGGAATGTGGAAGAATTACTAATCAGTTGCTAATCAGGAGATCAATGATTGTGCTGTGTCTGTGTGGAGTACTGCCCAATGGATTGTTTTTAGCAGTAATATGTAAATGTAAAATGTTAATGGCCTGCTTACCTCCATGTTTCTGAGATTTGAAAGAATCTGGACAAGACAGGATAAAATTTGAGTGCTTGTTTTCATAGTTCTTCCCCTTAAGCTGGAAGCAGTGTGTACCACTGCTTCTGTATTGAATCTGCTTATACAGATTATTTAATCCTTTTACATGTAACTTACTCAAATTATTTAAACAGTGCAGCTGAAGCTTCTGTATGTTGATTTGTAACTTCCATAACACAGCCAGGTTAACTGCTAACATGTGATGACTTGCCTTGAAAGTACAAATAAGTTGGCATTGTGTTACACAAAAATCTATTAGTAAAGAAAAACACTATGGAAGTAGTGTCAAAATTATGGCAAAGATATTTGCTTCCCAACATAACCGGAGTCACTCCAGAAAGAATATTAATACTCCTGGATGTGCATTATGCTCTAACAGTTCTTTTTAAAATGCTGACCTTTGTAATCATAAATCTGACTAAAATCTGCATGTACACACATAATCTCAACTGCAATAGAATCTCCGATGTGAATGTAATATACAGGATCATGTGTGTTTTAAGGCACATTACCGCCATATTATTGTACATAGTGTAGCATATATCTTTAAAAGAGACACAATCATTCCAACTATTCTGCTAAAAGCTCTTACAATAATTTTCTATATTTTCATTAAGAAGGAGTACTAGTAAAATTAGAGGTCAAATTATCATCAGTTTGAATTTTAAATGTCCGAAGAATATTTGAAACCTATGTAACCTGAATCCTAAAGTTAGGCCTGTTGATATATACTTGAAAGATATACAACAATCTACAAGTTATCAAAACCAGTTTGCATTACATGACCTTTCAGTTGAAGTTTATCATTCCAAATGATGAGCCAAGGACTTCAGTTTTGCAGGATATTATGAAAAATATTTGTGCCCTTGTCTGACTTTTCATCCACCATTACAATCTTGCTAACTTCAGCACTCAAAATATTTGTGTTCAGGATGAATTGCAGAATGTGACTAGAACTTCTACTGAAGTCTTTCTGAAAAGTGATGCTTTGTACTCCATCAGCTCTAAGGAATATTTAAACTGACTGTGGGAGGTTATATGCTGTGAGAGATGAAAACATCTATCATGAATACAATTCATGTGTTAAGAAATCCTTACTTCCTTCCTATTTTCTTCTGTTTCTCTCATCTTAGAAAATTCAACAGGGATTCAGTGGCAGCTTAAAAAACATGTTTAATCTGGGTTTGCCTTGCCATCGCTTATCCCTCTGCCTCGGCCTTTTGTTTTAGGTAACATAAAGATTGACTTAAAAGAGTATACCTGAGGTGTTTATGATGATCTCTGCACATTGATTTAATATATTTTATAAAAATTTCATGATTTTAGAATCCAGATAAACGTCCTATAAAGTAGATGATGAGGGAACAGTGACATTTCCTTAACAGCAAAGTGTAGTGAATTTCTATTAAAGGAGAAGGAATATGTATGAATTAACCCACAGTGGGTTTAGTGTTTTAATGGGTAGGGGTGACGGTCTCGCCGCAAGCCACTGAACAAATATCAATATAGATTATTCAAGGTACAGTCATCAAGACAAAAATGAATTAAATGTAAAATAAAGTGTAGTTAAATGAATAATTGGAACAAATTACCTTCTAGTAAGAATCCTGTGCAAAAGGGATTCCTCAATACATGAATAGAAGTGAGCCTTGTATCTGCTGATGCTATTGAAGTTACCAAATACTGCCTGAAGGTAGATCTTTGAAAGAAATGTTTTTGATGGAGACAAACATCTCTTGTATTACTTGGTGTCAGTGCCAGATACCCACAGGACTCTAGGACAGTCAGGACCACATGATTCATTCTTCTTCCCTTATTTGCAGTGAGATTTCTAGAAGTAAGAACAGAGGTGTGTGCAGACTCACCAAGCAGCACACAGCCCATGTGCTTGGGCTCAGTGTGGGGCCAGAGTGAATGACAGGGCATTAGCAGCACTGAAGTCAGGGCTGGGACACCTACACCTCTACACCTGTAAATCGTGGTGCTATATGAACTAAACTAGAGGTAGGAGTGCTCCCCTGTATGTCTGGATGTCTGTTTGAAATTTGTGAGAACCGGCTATCAACTCACCTCTTCCCACACAGTCAGGGCACAGAGCTGTTACTCAGGATTCAAGTTCAAGAGTCAACAGTTGAGAGCATGTGTTTGTGTATTTTTTCTGCAGCATTAAAACTTGTGTGTAGGTAGCAGGAAAACTATATTTATTGTCAGTCTGGGTAACACTTGTCAGAATGTAACACCTTTGCCATTTCCCTTTCATACTTTTATTAGGTGCTATATATATAAGCATAACTTTATAATTAAGTAGATTGTGATAACAGACCTCAATTTCCAGGTTGTAGTGCCCTTTTAATTCCCTGCATGATGTCCTAGTCTAAAAGACATTAATAGAGATGTTCTGATGTTGAAAAGAAAAGTGAGGGAAATCAGCATTAAAACTTAGCAAAGTCCTAGGTAGTAAAAAGCCTTTGTGCTGAAGATTGTTCTCCCACAGAGTAACAGAATTTTCTTACAGCCTTTACAGTCAGATCTCATGCAGTTGAAATATCATAATCAAAGCTTTTTGCCGCCTTGTGTTGAATCTACTGTACTTGAAATCTTTTTATTTAGTGAGAAATAGTGTTTCTATCCTAAATAATATGATGAAAGCATTCAAAATGTCAAATGAACCTTCACCAGCTAAAAATATCTCCACTTTTTACTATTACAATAGTACAGGGAATTGCCTGTAGGTGACTGGAATGATTAAAAAGGAATAGAGAATACACAGTGGTTGCTCCAAAGGGACTGTGAGAGTTCATCACACTGTCAGGTGTCACTGTTACTTTTATCCCCAATTTCCTAACCAGGATGGTGTAGTACTTTGTTCAGGATAGGTTTGCACTGTCAGGAAAACTACAGTTTTGTTCAGATGTCTTTGTCAGTTGCTTTTACCTTCCACTTGTTATTCATTCCATTCTTTCCTATGTGAAGGTAGTGTGAGCTTCCAAATAACTGTCCCACAAAGGAACTGAGCCTTATCAATCTGTGTACATGTCAGTCCATTGTTCAAATTTTTAAGAAAATGACACATTTGAAGATTAATAATCTGTAACTTAAGTAAATAATGTTTTGTGCATATCTCTAGTTTTCCTAGCATCATGAGGAATAGAAATGGTTACTGGAGATATCTAAAGGAAAATACCAAGTAAATATTTTTTAGTGACTACCACTAAAAATTGGTAGCTTTTTGAAACTAGATCTGTTTAAAGTCTTGCATGCTTCCTTTTAGTAGGACATAAAAGTGTACTAGTATTTAATGCTTTTCCTAGCCCTAAAAAGTCATTAAGGATATTTCATAATGTCTCATCAATCCACTTATCTCTTGACATAAACAGACTTATAAAGATGAGAAAGGTTCCTGCTCATGGTAACTGTTAAGAACTTTGTGATATTGCCTGTTTTCCTATTAAAATGCCACTGGATTCTAAATAACTCTAAATCAACTCATACAGCTGAGATTAACAAACCCATCAGAAAAACATATACTGGTAGGTGGCACATATATCCACAGTCAAATGCACTTAGAATATGCAAGGCATGGCAGGAATAGTCATCACCAAGAAGCAAATAAAGAAAAAGAACGTCTAGTTCCTACCATTAAGAGGACTGTTTCCCCTCTGTATTCCTCATGTGTTCTCCACTGGAGCATAAAGGAATAGAGGTCTGGAATGGATTTAATTTTGCACATGAGTGAGAAGAGAGTCCAGAAATGGGAAAGAAAGAAGGAAAAGCATTTGGGGAAGAAAATAGGAGCAAGGAAGATTAGTCACGTGGGTTTTTAAAGTGTACTTTGGCTCTTAGTCATCTTGCAATAGGGAAAAGTTAAAGAAAACCTTGGCTTGAGATGGCTATGCCAAGTGCCTGGTGAACTGTGACTTGGCATAACTAGCTGGACATGTTGCCATCCAACTATAGGCTGTCTGCTGGTGGCTACTGACAGTGAGTGACAGAGATTTCTTTGTCATGCTTTGTAAGGACCTATTGCTTATACAGGTCTTCATACCATCAGGAGGAATCATTAGTTTCTGCATTTGGAAACCCCTCTGGTCAGGGAAGGAAGATGCTGAATCTTTATGGCTGGGCCTGAAGACCCTAAAGAACCTAGTTTGCCTCAGAAGATGCAGCATCAGTGTGTACACAACGGTTTTGGTAGTGGGGGGGCTACGGGCGTGACTTCTGTGGGAAGACACCAGAAGCTGTGCACAATATAAGCAGCTTCAAGACAGACCTACTGCTGGACAAGGCTGAACCCATCAATGACACTGGAATTCCCTCTGGGGTAACACATTTAAAAAGAGGAAAAAACTGCTGTGCTACAGCAGCTGAGAGAGAGGAGTGAGAAGATGGTAGATGAACAACCCTGAAGATACCAAGGTCAGTGAAGAAGGGAGTGGGGAGAGGTGTTGTTGGCTCCAAACTGCAGTTGCTCTGCAGCCCTTGCTGAAGACCATGGTGAAGCAAGCTGTTCTCCTTCAGCCCATGTAGTTCCGTGGTGGAGCAGACATACACCTGCAGACTGTGGAGGACCTCAGACTAGAGCAGATGGAAGTATTCTGAAGGAGACTGTGACACTGTGATTGGACCAGGCTTCTGGCAGGACCTGTGGACCTGTGGAGAGAGGAACCCATGCTGGAGCAGTTTTGCTGGTAAGACTTGTGACCCCATGGTGGACCCATGCTGGAGACCTCTGTTCCTGAGGGACTGCATGCTATTCTTATATTGACCCACAAGCCTTTCATTATGTTTTCTCCCATTGCTAAGTGAAGGTAGGAAGGGATAAAGAGACTTCCTGGGCACTTGGTGTCCATCCGAGAGCAACCAGTCCCTTATCTCCTAGTGTGACAGGTGACAGTATTGCAGGAGATATCCTTCATCATGCCACTGATGGACTGCCAAAATAATTAGTAGCACAACTACCTCAGAAAAGCCTTTCAGAGGGCAGTCCTTATTTTAATTAAGAAAGATAACTGTTTTTACTTGGTGGTAGGAGACTCACACCCTTAACTTCAGGGTCATTCAGTACAGTGTCCTTTTCTAATGCTCATAGTGCTCTTTCTCAACTAAGATATATTACAGTAACTACTCTGTTGCCATTATTTCAGAAAAGCTGAATCTAGTTATTGTACTAGGAGGCAAATTTTGAAAATTATTAAGTCAGGCCAGGCAGTAGTGCAGGGTATTCAACTAAAGTCATTCACAGAATCACAGAATTCACAGTCAGAATCACAGTCGGAATTGGAAGGGACCTCTAGAGATCATCTAGTCCAACCCCCCTGCCAAGGTAATTAAAGCTATTGGAGATTGGTCTTTAAGAATGCTGTGTTTTAGGCAACATAAAAAGTTTTCAGATTTCACTCAATGCCTACAATAGTCTATTAAGGGAAGATTCATAGTGCAGAACACCAATCACTCACTTCAGGTAAAGAATGATACAATTTTATGAGTTTGAAAATTCCCCTGATAGCCACAGAGTATACACTTAGAATGTATTCTTTGATGAATAGTATTAATACTTGTCAAAATAATGAGGATGATGAACAGAAACTACTGAAAATGGTCACCATATCCTTAAACACAGGGGCTCACACTATTGAGTGATGCTAGTTTCTCTAAGTTGTCATTGTCCTGAAATTTCAAAGTGATGAAGGACAACTATTTTAAGCAAGTTCTTTAATTTTGCAGAAATGGGTGAAATACATCAAACAGGATTAGATTTGAAGTAGTAGCAGCTTTTCCTTAACTGCAGCATATAATTACCCCATAATTTAAAGCCCACATTATTATTGGATAGTGAAACACAAAGCAAATAGAATTTCCTCTGAAAAAATACAATTATATAATTACATGTGATATGTAAAAAAAGAAGTTTTAAAAGTTTTTACATTTAGTCTTTTTGATTGTTTGCATTTGAAAAGCTTACAAAGACTATGGATGTGTCTATCTGTGTATCATAAATACAGATTTAACAGGAAAGTTCCTCACCATTATGAGACAGAATTCATATTTGGAAGCAGCTTTTCCTCTAACTAGGATTATTTCATAAAAAATCATTGTTTTCCCTCTTTATCTTAAATTTATGTGTACAAGTTGTGACTTTCAGTCATATTTACTTTGATCAAGAGTCTGTCAATCTTCTTCCATAAAGTAGTGTGCTGTTTTGGGAACACTGCCTCCAAGGTATTTCTTATGGACAGGATAGTTCAAGCAGAATTTGAACATCTGTGTCACAGCTTTGTTTCCTCCAATAAAGGTGAATGTGTCAGAGTTCTCTTCTAACACTTTGGAATGATGGATGTATTAAATATTACATCAGGATTTCACAGGTAGCTTACAAAAATGGCATGTTTTTTGGTTTATTTATTTTTAGCATAGCTATATCCTATGGTTATCCAGTTAAAAGTTAATCCTGCAAGTATTTTGGCATTTGCATTACCCCAGAATTCACTGAAACCAAAAAGAAATCCCAGTCACAGTAAACATAAAAAACTATAACTATGATAATTCTTCCGCAGTTGTGTACCAATCCAGGATTACTTGTTTGTATAATTTAAATTACATCACAATAAAATTTTATTTTTTAAAGTGTTTTAAATTAAAAAGGAAAACAATAAAAAATTGTTTTACTTCCCAATTATCTTGAGATGAATAAGAAAAAATGAGACACAGAAGTTATAAGCAGCTAGTTTCTAGAAAGTCTGAAGACTGAAGTTATACATGTTTCTTAAAAGGAGCACAAGAGTACGTGCAAAAACGGTGTGTGGCTTGACCTTCTTGATAAAGAAACATTTACTAGAAATATTAAGACATCATCCCTCTAGGTCCTTAACTCTTTTACTCAAAAATATTGCAAAGGTTTCCTTCCTGATGCTGATCCAAAGGGAAAAGAATCCACATTCTTTAATTGTGCATTGTGTTTAAAAGGACCAGTGCAATCTAAAGATCTTGCTTATGCTCTGCTTCACGTAATAAACTGTGTCCTTGTGTTGTGTGCATCTGCAATATTGAAGAATGGCTTGAAATCTTGTTTTATATACAAAAATAACACCTGCAATACATTGTTATGGCTAAAAACTTTTAGAAAACTTTGAGGTCTAGTATATTATGGAAAATATTTTTACTCCTTATCCTTGAAGAGCACAAAGCTATGGCATTTTTAAAGACTTATCAGGGAAAAGGTGTCTCTCAGCCAAGCCTGGATGCACACCTTTAGATTAGGAAGGAACTGATAGATATCTTTATTAAAATTAGCATTGCCTTTTGATATGAAATAATAGTTTTAAAAATCAGTTCACTTATTGGTTTACTATTTAGTTTGATGGGATTTACATTTAATGGAAGTGTTTGTATCATGACAATGTTGTGATATCTCACTGTCAAGTGGTGCTAGCAGAAGGGAGAAGACTGGAAAGAAAGCAACTTTGGACCATTTTCTACAGCAAAATATTTCTGCTATCTGAGAGGTCCAGGTCCCTGTTTGATTTGATGATCTGCTTATTACCTAGCAGACATACAGCTTTTTCAAAGCAAAACAGAGCACCTTTGCATTTAATTTTTTAATCATTCAAATTTCATCCTAATACAAGAACACTTTCCCAGCTACATGGGCTATTGCTGTGACTGATTAAAGCTTAAGTCCCTCAAATAGATTTGTTTAAAAACTATTAGAATTATAATAATTATTGTTGTTACTTCCTCATTATTCCATTGTCTCTTGCTATATTTTATGTCAAAAAATGATCAGTCGAATGTATTGCCTGTCTTGTTAAATCTGCTTGTCTCTCTCTTGCCTGTGCCCTTTTGCTTTCATCTCTTCTTGCTGCAGTGCAGAGCACTGGGTTTAAGGTGCCAGGTAGGATTAAAGGCATCCCAGGGAGAATTCACTTTTGAAGTGGCAGAAAGTAAATGCTTCTTATCAGCTCTAAGTGCTCCCTATGTCATTGGCTTTCATGGCAGTGGCATGTCATTTGTAAAGATCTCTTATTTCTGCACACTGTAGTGGAAAGTAATCTGTCAGCTTTTTACCAGTGTAACAATTCACTGGCAGAGGCCGCTCTTGGTGGATAATAGTGTCTGATTAGCAGTAAATTAGTATCATCTACTATTCCCATAACAGCAGAACACATGGTTAAATATAATTTTAAAGTATATTATACAGTTGTCTGGCTGATTATATTTTGTTTTTACAAACGTGCTGTCCCATGTCTGTGCCTCCTTTTCTAACCTATGTGTTTCACCTGCTTAGGAAGGGCAATGATCTCAAGGGTGAATGGATTATTGAATAGCAAGTCCCAACTACTAGCACTATACACTGATTCAGAAATAGGTTGTCCTGGACACACTTGATGAGAAAATTTATAAGGAATACAAAGATATGCTGAATACGTATTTGATGTACAAAACCCAGTGAATTTATCAACCTTCTTTGCCCATGAATATTTATAGGTAAAGCACGAGTGAATTCTGAAAGATTTAAATCTAGATTGCATTGTTAGTTGCCCAGGTTTAATGATATTTTGTTTCATTATTATATGAGAGAACATTCTGTTGTTATACAACATATTCCAGCAGATATCCAATTTTGCCAATGGTCATTTACACAATTGAAAATCTTGTTCAGAGACCATGTTCACGTATTGCATATAAAAACATGATTTTCCAGGAGAGAAACCTGATATTTTCCAGCATTACTTCTTTCTGAAAATAAGGAAATGGTATACACGCAACTAAACTTAGTCCAGTAACTTCCTCTAAATTCAAACTATTAAAGACAAAGAACTGATTGTGCTTCACTTGTAATGGTAAAACAGAGACAAACGTCTTTAAAATTACAAAATACCTGAATTTTTCTGCAGTGATCAATAACAAACTCCATGATTTTTTGAATGTCAAAAATGAAATTAATTGATAAAATAATAATAACAGAATGTACCAAATAAAAAATTTTGTAGAAAACAGCTGCTGTTAAACTGTGCTAAGGAAGACAATCAAGACTTTCTAAAAAAAATAAAAACAGTATTGTGGAATTAGGTAAATGTAGATTTAAGGCTCTAGAAAAAGCCAAACCTATTTTTTTTCACTATTCTAATTTTCATAGAATTGTAGAACAGTCTGGGTTGAAAGGGTCCTTAAAGATCATCTAGTTCTAGCCTCCTTGACGTGGGCAGGGACACTTTCCACTAGACCATGTTGCTCAGAGCCCCATCCTTGAACACTTCCAGAGGTGAGCCATCTTCAACTTCTCTGGGCAGTCTGTTCCAGTGCCTCCCCACATTTGCAATAAGGAATTTCTTCCTACTATCTAAATTTTTTCTCTTTCTGTTTGAAATCCTTAACTTCTCTCCTGTCACTCCATGCTCTTGTAAATGGTCTCTCTCCATCTTTCTTGTAGGCTCCCTTCAGGTACTGGAATGCTGCAATTAGATCACTCCAAAGCCTTCTCTTCCATGAGCTGAACAAAACCAATTCAGACAGGAATTTAATTAATTAATAATTAATTGACTAATTTTTTTATTTCTCAAATTATTTTAATGTTATTCATTCATACTTTATTTATTATTGTTTTCAACTGCCAATTTAAGCTTTCTTGGGCTACTAAACTTTATATACAAAGAGCCCAAATGACAGCATTAGGAAATTTTTATAAGATTCAGGTTTAACTCTTCTTTTTTCCTTTTAAAAGGAAAATTTTTAGAAGGTGATCTGACATTCTGTTGTATTTTAAATTATTCTTTTCTATGTATTTTAAGCAATCTGCAAATGTAATGCCTGTGCTACCCACCTTTTACCCTCATCTGTCTGAAACCTCAACCTTCATATAACTTTGAATTTCTTTAATATCTCTCTATATTTTTTTCCATTAGTGGCAGTTCTGGATGACTTAAGTTTTACAGGCTCTTAACTTTTCTAACTTGGCTGACGTAGTTTCTCAACAGTGACAAACTTGCCATGCATCAGAAGATATATATATGTTTGGAAAATTTAGTACCAGCAAACCAATAAAGTCTCTCCGGAGAAAAGCTTGCCGAACATCGCACAGGAGCAACACATCAATCAACTTCTTAATGCAGTCACTTTACTGCTTCCTTCTTTCCCTGTATTTATTTATTTATTTATGTATTTAAAGAGCTAGGCCAGGGAAAACAATTATTTCTGTGAAGTTTTATCTTTACATTAATATTGTGCATTAATCTCTTTATATATATATATATATTATTGTTTATTTTTCAAAATAGGTGTTTTTTTTCCCTAAAGGAAGTGAGAGAATTCTTTAAGAAGGTTTGGTTGGTTTTTTGTTTGTTTGTTTGTTTTTTAAATAAATGTAAAGAAAATCTAAAAATATTAGAATAGATTTTTAAATTTAGGATTAATAGCAAAATCAGTGATGGCAGCTGCATTTTATGCCTGTGAAAATTAAAGATATTTCCTTAAAGATTTATTTGATTTTCTTCATTTTGTGTTGATTTTGGTTATAAGACTCAGTTCAAGAAGAGAAAATAAACCTTTTCTTGTGAATAATTAAAAAACTCCAAACAAAACCCAACATATTAACTGATTCAGGAAGGTGAAATTTATTTCCAGCACACTCTGGCCAGCTACCAGATGTTATACGTGTACTGTTGCAGTAGTAATTAATGGCAAGAATAGCCAAAGAAATGTTAAAAATGGACAAGAAAAATTTAAATTAGTTTTGAAAGAATTTGGACATGCTTGTAGCAGTAACAAGATACATGATGGCTTTACTCATCACGTCACTGCCCTGCTATTTGCTCTTTCCATATCCATGAGATAAATCACTGGGAATTTTTTAGTTAACTTTACTGGTTGTTTTGTCAGTAGACCTGATGTTTGCTGGTGTCCTTAAGAAGTGTAGCACATATTGAAGTATTTTCTCTCTCATCTGCATGTAGTTACACATACATCGCACTAAGGGTTCATCCTGTAAGACACAGAAACAGTCCATGGAAACAGATCAGAACACAGGTCTCCTCTGCAGGTGTCCTGATTTGTTGAGTGGGAAGAAATCATGTTTCCCATTGCTCCTTTTTTATGGACCAAACAAAAATACTGAATCATTAAGGAAAAAAATTCAAAGCCACAGTGGGAGAGTGAAAATGTGTGACTGCTTGAAAAAGTGTGGTGACTTGTGGGGAAAAGATGCAGGCTTGAGTCCTCTCATTCTGGGGGCACTTTACAAAGGTCCTCTAGTCTCTGAACTACAGAAAAGATGGAAGTGCACAGGCACCTCTTTCTTGTTTCACTGGAATATTTAATAAAAGCATTTCTGCCCTCTGTGTTGTCTACAGAGATTACTCCTGATGTGGGATTGGTGCTAACAAGTTCTGAGGATCCTGATGAGACATATTCATGGCCTTGATGCTGAACGGCTTAGGTGTGTTAAGGTAACAGAAGTCCTTCGTATTTATATAGGTAAAGAAACTTTATAGGGAATTTAGGAAATTCTGTTGATGAAAACTGAGATATGTATAGAGCTGAGACATCCAACAGCTTACTGTTTTTCAAAAGACAATTGACCCTTTAATGCTTTTCATAACAAATCTCATCTAAAAATATTCCAGGTAACCTATTCACCCCATTGCAGTTGACTGATACTTTTCTACTGGTGTAGTTGCTTTCTACTTCTCTTGTCAGCTACACTCAAACCATATCACTTTGTTGTCTATAACATGACAGGTCAGATGTAAGGTCCAAGAAAGTCAATAACCCTCTTTCAAATTACTTAAAAGCAGTATAGATAAAAATCTAAGCTTACAGTTCATATGAAAGCTGACACATAAAAACTAAGTTTATTCTTCCTTTTTATAGAAAAGGAGCTTCACAGGAATAGGTCTCAGATGTCAATGCCATGGTATGCATGAAATTCTGAATGCAAGTGGGTTTTCTTTGTGCACAGAATTACAGTACTCAGGAGAGGCACCCTCAACCGCTGGAAAATGGATATCAACGCTGGAAAATTAGGTAACAGAGTATGCTGCTCTTACATAATTTGGTTTCTCATCACTTCCTACAAGCACAGCCAGTGTTTACCAGTGTGATGCTGAAGGATGCAAATATTTGCTCCACAAACAATAGGTGGGCTTTTAACGACACTAGTTGAAGCTCTTGAAGTTATCTGATTAGGACTTGTGTGCCCATAAAAGTGCAGAAATTAGAAAAAAGGCTTGCAAATTTATTCATAATGAGAAAGGGGAAAGGGGTTGTGTTTGGGACATGATTAGCTGGTAATCAGTAAAGAACAAACTGATTATTAGTTGTTCAATTCCTGTCAGTCTTAGGGGATTCCACTCAGTGGCCTAATTAAACTGAGTTTGAAGTCCTCACATCTCCATTCAGAGGCAATTTCATTATACTATTCAGTTCTTTGCATGAGCTTTGCCGTCCTCCTCTTTAATCATATGTTTTGCATTTGTGTAACACCTTCCTTGATTAGTTTCTCAACAGAATTAGCTTCTGATAACTGCCTGGCTTATGAAAGCAAATGTCACATATAAGAGAATCCAGATATTAGAATTTTTTATCAACACCAGAATGAAAAAAAAAACCAAACCCAAACCTAACATAAACATTTTTAATTAAGATTTTCATTAGATGGAAAGTGATTAGCTCTTAAAAAGTTAATAATTTCTAAATTAGAAAGTTAGTTGTATTTTTTTTAATTACTGGTTTAGTCCATGTACATGACTACTAATGGGTTTGGTTGACTCCAAAAAGACAGCCATAAAAATTGAACTGAGAATCTCACCACTACAGCCCAGCTGAAGGACCAAGTGGTGCAGTATAGAAACCTTAAGACAACTGACCTGCCCCTTTTCCAGCAGAGGGTCTATGACCTCTATATACCAAGTACTTACAGAAAGATGGATAGGCTAGTTTGGATCTGGACTATCCTGAAAATTTCCCCAATGCTAGAACTTTATTGATACTTAAAAGACAACTTGGTATTTTTTCCTTCGATTATCTGGTGTTTCTGTCTCATCTGTACCTTCTACTCGTTGATGAAATCTGGGGGAAAAAAAAAAAAGACAAACTTGTAAGAAATGAAGAGATACAGATGTATAATTATCATGCCATGATGATATACTGGAAACTTGGAAAGAAAATTTGTGTCTATTTCTTATTTGAATGTTACGACCCCCTTAATGCAAACTCAACTTTTACTCCTGGCTTTTGGTTGTGGTGTTTTGCATTTTTCAGTTGTGTTTGTTTCTTTTTTTTTTTTTTTTTTAATTGGTAAAATTTTAGACTCAGAGAAGAAAAGAAATAAATCCCAAAATCTTTCTTCCCTTGAAAGCATAATAAGGGGAGTAGGGGTATATGTTAGGTTCAAATGGTGCATTTCTAAAATCAAGATGCTTGCTGCTATTGAATTCATTGGGTTTTCCCAAAAGTTGGGATGGGGAGTGTAAGCTGTCTCAGTGGTTATTGTCTATAAAAGATGTAGTTTAGGTTTCACGATTTGAAGCAGATGAAGAGAGATTCTTGTGAAGATGTTTGCATTAAATATATAGTATTCTATGAAGTTATGTTGTCCAGTAAAAACATGTATCAGTTAGTGCAAAAGGGGATGGGAACATTGTAGAAATTGTTGCAAAGTGTCACATCCCAGAACTGTGAAACAACACTGTAAAGGCATTCATGGGGGAGGGGGTTTGTTTGTTTGTTTTAGTTAGATGCCTGCTTCCTGTATCCCGTATTGGCATATTTTTCTTCATTACTGTTCCACAATGTGTAATTCATTCACATCAGACAGTTGTTAATGAAGTTTTGAAATGTAGTAACTGTTAATTAAATCTCAAAACATTTCTATAGTTAACTGTTGTAGCTGTAATGGTTTTAGCAGGGAAATCAAGGTATATCCTAAAGGTTGAATGGTGAAAAAGCAGAGATAAAAAGCCAGGAGTCCTGTCTCCCTTGATGTCATTTCATCCACTCTTTTTGTGACTTCTAACAGTAAATAACATTTACTTCAGAAAAAGATGCATAGGAGAATTAAAGCATTTCATCAGATGTGGAAGAAAACTCATATTTGACAGCATGCATTTCCAAAGAGTGAAGGGACTATTTTCACTGATATGGTGGTGATTCACAGTTTTCCTTTCTCTTTTATAATGATGTACACAAATAATGTAGGAAACCACTACCTGTTTGACTGCTAAAAGGCCTGCATTGTCAGTCCATATGAGTAATGTCAGAAACTGGTACTAGTTTGGCTGACATACTGTTGGAGGAAGACTGAGGTTTATTTCAGTGCAAGCATCTTTTAAATTTTTTTACCTACTCCATCATGCATCTTTAGCTGAATGAATAGACCCTCTACATGGGCATAATACAAGTTTTCTCAGATTTATTGCTTTCTCTAAGATATTACTTAAATTATCTAATTTTTTGCCATATCCCTTAAAAAGCAGCTTTGGATGCTAAATTCTTATGTATTAATTCTCTAAACTATTATTTATTATTCAAGAGAGTAAAAAACGTTTATAAAAATAAAACCTTATGCTATTTCAAATGCTGAAAATCTGTATTGTTTGCAGTTCTTCTTGTACAGTGCATCATTCTATGGGTAAATTGATTGAATGTCATCTAACCCAAAGAAATGTTGGAGTAGATCCTCAGATGGTGTAAATCAGTGTTGGTCTTGCCCTTTTCTGCAGATCTAGCTGGAAATGGGGATGATTTGGAATGTTAATGTTGCTGCTTCTGGGAGGTATATTGATCTGTTCTACTTAGTTAAAAAAAATAAAATAATAAAATAAGGAAATGAAAACTATTTGTCAGTAGAAGAAGACAGTAAGAAGAGAAGATGCTCAGCTTTCATTTGAACTCTTATACTGAATAACTTTAGTTACTGGCCATGCACTGAAAAAAAAAGGAAGGAGCTATTGGTCTTGTAAGAAGAGTAATATTCAATCATCACAAAGGCCCCTGTGAAACCATTTAAACAACTTTATTGATTTTTCCCTGGTTGGCAGTGTTTAATTCAAACAACTCTCAAGGAGTACAAGCATCACTGCGGGCATATTATCAGGTATTCTGGCCTCTATCACTCTTTGGCCACCACTGATACCACTGCGAGTGACAAAAATGAGCATTTCTCCCCCTTCAGTCTCTGCATTGTTCTGTGTTAAGCTAACAAAGACAGTGTAAAGTGGAGTCTGAACCTCTGACCTTAGCTTACATTATTGAGAAGAAACTAAATGCCCTGTGTGCATACTTTTCTCACCAGTTACTGCCAGGATGACAAATAGTTTTTTTAAGGGACTGAGGCTGCCTTTATGAAATACATCCATGGCAATTCCTCATTAACACTTGGAAAGGACACATCTGGTCCCCTGCACATATACAAGCATCATTCAAAATAAGTACTGAGTAAGCAGTAGATCTGCTGCAGAAAGTGTTAGTGTGCCTAACGATTTATAGGAGCGAGTATAGTAAATAGAAAGTCCTGGGAACAAGCAAGGTTGCTCTATGCCTCTGTGGATACATTATGTATCTATTATATCAAGCTGATTGCAACTAGGAACTATCTATTTCCCTTCACTCTGTAAAGACCAGTGCAGTGAGAATCTGCTTTTTCTTACAGAAAAATGTGCCCCTTATTGTCTCCCAGCAGGCAGAAACTGATGTTCTAGAGAAACATCTTATTTGGACGTAAGATGCCATTCTTCTACCCATATAGAAGCAGGACTTTGGATATACCAAGTGGACTGAGATTCCTGAATCCCTTTTAGAAATAAAAATTACATTTTTAAGGAGTCTTTCCTTCTTGTATAGAGCACAGCAGAAAGATTTTATACTTAGAGCCAACTTATTTCAATTTGTCATTAACTTTTCAAAAGCCTAATGTTAAAAAACAAAGAAACCAAGCCAAACCAAACTGATCCCAAATCAGCACTATATAAAAATATACATATCTGAATAAGGAAGATTTGACTTGGAAGGACAAAAAAAAAGACATTAGAATAGAAAATGGACTTGAAAGAAATGTATATGGTTTTGTAAAAACCTTTCAGCACTACACTTCCCACAACGTAGGATATCTAATGAGTGGAAAGTCACCGAAACTTCTTGAGCATTAAATCTTGTGATGATGATGGATGAATGAGGCAATGATTATGATGAGAAAATGGTTTCCTGCAAAAAATTATGAATTTTATTTCTTCTGATTGAATAAAGACAAAGAGTGGATGGTACAGTTTAAGAAGGAAATGCTGAAATAAAAATATAAAAACTCATCTAACAATAAAAAGGCAAAAAATGTAGCAACAGTGGATAAGGAGATGAATTCTCTTTCAAACTGTGTCTTTCAGGAAAGGATTTTTTTTTTTTTTGGTGAAAAGGTGTTTCAGCTCATGGTTATTAAGTGAGGCAGCATAAAAAGCAGATATTGGAGAAAAAAGGTTGAGGAAATATAAACACAATTTTTTTCTGTGGATATTTTACTGAATGTTCATCCAGCTTCTAAGACAGCTTTGTAACACACTTTGCAACTCAATGGCTACTGTTAGGGAAAACCTGTGGAAGGAAAATCATGGAGGATGGAACAAAAAGCAGTCTACTTCAAAAAAGATAAATTATATTGGTATGATTTGTCATAATAAGCAAAATTCTTAGTAATACTTAGAAAATTCACATTTGCTGAAGACACTGGGGTCATGAACTAAAGCAGAAAGTAAAGAATAATCCATATTTTTTTCATAATTTTAAAATTTACTTGTACAAATATATATAAAAAATTACATCCATTGATATTTCTGTTTATTTATTTTGTTAGTGTATCTTCTCTATATGACAGAATTGAACTTGCTTCAGAAATGTGACTTAAAACTTGAAAATTAGTGAAATTCTACAATGTAATAAGAGAAAAGCCCGAAATGCTTTCAAGAATGACATTAAAGATGCTTCAAAGAGCTTGGAAACCTGAATTTTTCTTTCAGGTTCTCTTCAAAAGACTTTTTTTCTTAAATTATTTTGAGCACTTCCATAGAACCAAGCCCAACTGGAAGCCTAGACTTCACCTTCTAACTATGCAGCTGATGAATGATAGCTAAGGTGTATTTTGTACTTATTTTAAGTGCAATGTCAAATTCTCACCCTTATGAAATTCTCTAATTTTTCTGTGATTCTGTTTATAAATATCATAAAAATTTTGAATCTTTTTCAGCACATCTAGCATAGCAACAGAAAACTATTATAAAAGCAACAGAAATCTGAGGAAGAGTATATCACATAAAGTTAACAAACTCACCAACATTTGGAAGACAAAAATAAAATGGACATGCATATGAAAATTATTTGTTCTCAAAAGAAAATTTAGACACAAAATGTTTTTGATACCTCTGTGTGGAGTATTTTAAGTGGATTTAGGAGAAAAAAAGAAAAGAAAAGAAAAGAAAAGAAAAGAAAAGAAAAGAAAAGAAAAGAAAAGAAAAGAAAAGAAAAGAAAAGAAAAGAAAAGAAAAGAAAAGAAAAGAAAAGAAAAGAAAAGAAAAGAAAAGAAAAGAAAAGAAAAGAAAAGAAAAGTATTTTGTGATTCAGTATTCCACAGAATTAAGTATACTTGAACTTCTTTTCCCAGATGGACACTACAAGGGCTATAGGCCGATGGGCAATTTTGCCTAAGCAATAGGCAATTATGCTTCCTAAATTAAGGATTTCTGCACAAGAAATATGAAATTCAATCCAGAATCTGGAGGCACTGAGCTCAGGATAAATGGCAGAAACAAGCTGAAAGCACCTGTTCTGTTTTCTATTGTCACTGCTGCACTATTTTCTGTTACTTCATTATAGGAAGTATTTAAGCAGACAGCTCGAGAATCATCTGGCCATTTGTAAAGGAAGTGTATTTATATCCTCCCATCTCTCAGCTTTGATCTTTGCCTCCAGGCTGTATCACCGTAATGTGCTTTATTTGGAGTCACCCTTGAAAACAGCTTACAGATTGCAACTCATGTTGAATGCAGCAGCATGACTGATCAAGGACCTTTTTCCTGCAGGACTCATGCAAACTCAACTGTCTGCCTATTATTCAAGATGTGTGCTCAAGGTCTCCTGTAAGTGTTAGAGTTTTACACTATCCCCTTCATTCTGACCTCAACTTTAAAACAAGTGAGAGTGGGAATTTCTAACTGCCAAGCACAAGTGTCTTTTCAGATAAGAGCAACTTTCTTTTCATCAGAAATGAAAAGAAAGAAGATTTAATTGCCTGTATTCTTCAGTGAACCATAAAACACTTGACTGGAGCTATGATATATCAGAAGCCTTTAGTGGAGTTAGAGAAAGAATTTCCCCATTCTAAGAAAGCCATGGATTTCCTAAAAATCCCCTAAGTATATTTCTAGCAATACAGGGACAAGACATTAGGAATTAGGAAAAAAAAAGAGGGCTCTAGAGATGGGTGAAAAACTAAGATTACCTTGCATCTCAGAAACTGGAGTTTGACAGAGAAGAGCACAGAAGCCATTGCAGTTTCTTTGAATCCCTGCAGCATTCTAGCCATGTTCCTAAGTTTCTTGATAGGTAATTTTTTTTTCTCTTTTGAGGTACTGATGTGCATCTTTATGTTACCTCATGCCTTTAGAGGGGCAACACGTTGTGACGTGGGTGTGGACCTTGACAGAGGACAGCAGGCAGCAGCTTGGTGAAACATGGAAAGCTTTTTATTATCTGACTCCAATTAGCTTATATACATTTTGTACAGAGGGCCAAGATTGGCCTAAAGAGGTTACAACCTCCTGACTCCATTGGTCAATATGGCCATCAGTCAAGTTCTCTCTCAGAGAACAAGAATGCAAAACATACAGATAAATTCTAAGAATACATTATTGTTTACATGAAGCAGCGTGAGAAGCTGCTGCAAAGACTCAAACACTTGAAACCAAGAAATGCAGGGACGACATCTTTAGAGTATCTTTTTCCCATGTTAAATTCCAAGCCTAACTTCAGATTCCCTCTTCACTGTATACCTAACCATCTGTACCACATATACCTAACCATTCATACCCATCTCTACCACCACCACTACCACACATACAGCAAAGCCAAACAAAACATAGAAGAAGAACAAACTCTGTTCTACTATATTGATAGTCTGACATGAGGAAAAAAAAGGAAAAGGAAAAGGAAAAGGAAAAGGAAAAAGGAAAAGAAAAAAAAAGGAAAAAGAGAAAAAGAAAAAGAAAAAGAGAAAAAGAGAAAAAGAAAAAAAGGGTTGTACCAAAATGGGCAGAAGGACAACATAAGTAAAATTTAGAAAGCATAGGAAGTTGTGTTAGTTTTGGACCCTTAAACGTTGTAAAGGAAAAGATCAAAAGATCCAAATTGAATATCTGCTTAAGGCAGATTCAGATGTTACAATAAGTCAACAGAGAAAGGGGAATTCCCTTAAACCTGAAAAATTAGTTTTACATTGAACAAGGGAGGGGTTCTTTAGAAAGTGTGTAACACTTCTCAGTCCATTAGAAAAATGAAAGCTTGTTCGAGTTTCCCTTTAAAAGTTAAGCACCCATGCTTCTGTGATCACAATGATTTGACAGCTAGTTAAGAAACCTGTGCTTATTAGTGTTCTGACAATTTCTTGTTCAGATATTGTCAGTCAATTCTAAAATTTATTTAGGAAGCTGTATGAGCTATGACAGAGGTACTGAGCATGAACAGGTGACCTCTGTGAAAGGTGCCTTGCCCTAAGTATTGCAAACTCATTAGAATTCATGAAAGGAGAACATCAAAGGCCTTTGTATACAGAAGTCAAAACTTTCATGAATCTACACATAAACTCCTTGAGATAAATAGACAGCCATCTCCACAACGTCACTGTGATGTCATTGACATCAGCATTGAGTCATCATCTACACCATTGTCTCACCATCTATGGCTCATAGCAGAAAGAGCATGAAGTTTATATTTGTATTTGTATTTCCTGCTTCTATTACTCTGTCATAGCAGGGTACTGGACATTGAGCATTATTGCAAGGTTTTATTATTGTCACTACCTTCATGATTCTTATAAAATGAGAATAGCAACCATTTAATGTTCAAAAAGAAAGATTTCTCACTGATTCCCAAAGCAAACTAAGTACATAAATAAGAAAATTTTACATTTATTGTTAAGGATGCTTTCAATTTTGAAGTATTTTTCTTATTCTTTATACCTGTGTGCCCATATTCTCTCTATATAATTCATATATTTAATTTTTAAGCAGATTGATGATTATGCAAATATAAATAAATAACATCAGGTATACACTACAACATTTCTAGGTAAATTATAGGTTGGCAAAATATAAATACCTCTCTCTTGAAAATGTAGGTCTCCATTTTGTTTTGTTTTGATCTTTTTCCTCTCCATGAAATTTGTGATGGACAGCTGGTGAGAATAGTTACATTGATTATAGGTGACCATTACATTAAGTTTAAAGATGTTACTTGTTTTCATGAATATAAGTTAAAGATTGATTTCTTAAACTAATATATTATTACCTAACATGAAAATATCTCTTCAGTGTCTGATGGTTTGGGCCCACAGGATGAAACTGGTATTACTTTCCTTGCTTAGAGTGAAATCCTGCTGTTGGTGCTGTTGCCTGCAAGAAACCTTCCCAAGCAAAGTTAGAGTGATAATAAAAAAAGCAAACCTTTATTTGAAAGCCTTCAGGAACACAGTATGGTGAAAACTGTACATGGTACAATAATTTTATATAAGGTTAGAGGATAAGCATTCATATCATATATTGTTCAATTAGAAGGTTAGTTGGTTAGGTAATAATTCCCTGGGTCCTGCCCCACTGGAAGCTGTCCAGGGGCTTCTTTGCCTCACTTTTGTTACATCTTCCCAGATTTTGGTTGGGAAACAGAACATCCTTGTAGTTGGTTCTCTTTTTAGACTAAGACTAAACAATATTTTAAAAATGTGTTTAGAAGGTTACCTTATTTCCTAAATGTAGTGTAAAAAAGATAGGAAAAGTACAAGGAGCTACAGCAATGGATCAGCCATCTACAAAACTACAAATATATGAAAAATATAAAAGCTGCAAATATTAGGCATCTGTGCCAGGCCTTGGATACTCAGACTAACTGCTCAAACCATCAAAGACTTTTCACACCCAAACAGAAGCACTGTGCATGATAAAAATACATATTAGAACTCAGAAGTACATACTGAGAAGGGGTGAGACTACAGAAATTTGGGGAGGGTTGAAGCAATGGCTTGGTGTGCATATTTAAAAGTTGTTGCTGTATCTGGTTTGCTTGCCCTGAGTTTGTAACTACAAAGCTGTTTGTGCATGTGTTTTCGTGCCAGTTAGAAACATGAGGTCAGTTGCCTTGGTTAGTCATTGGCAGAGTGCTAATTTAAAAAAGCACCTCTGGACAGCACTACTTGCAGGTCATCCAGATATTCTCCAAGTTAAGGGTAAGTAAACTCTCTCTAGATGACACAGTGCATCTCTGCCAATATTATATACACTTTATTATCTGAGAGGCTTTTAACTCCACAGCTTGTCTCACTTCAGCTAATTAACCCTGCAAGGGTTGTAGCAAGGTGTAGCTACTACTCTCTGATGCTACACCCTTTCTCAAACATGCCTAATCCATGTTAGCTCTGAACTTTGTATGCCTTCACGACTGTGTGTCCTGCTGCCACATCCTTTAAGTGCAGTTGATATCGAAGTGTACAGATAGCAGTTCTCTCTCCTCACCCTGAAGTCCCTCCTTTTGCTACTCCTAGGTGCTTCATTCAGCACTCTACTTTGACACTTCTCAAGATTAATACACTCAGTGTCATAGCTGGGGAAATCTGGCTTTAGTTTTATGCTCTTTAGCAGCATCTACTACTCCCCTTTTTGCTTTGGAGAGAGTAACACTGGGGTTCAGTTGTTGGGGGCATTGCACTTCACAACCACCACATTTCACAACCCAGAAGAAGCAGGAGTCTCCTAAGTGGAGAGTGACATCACCAGGGTCATATACTAACAACCCAAGAGAGTAATAGTTCTCTAATTAATTATTACTGCTTCAGCTTCCAGAGTAGCAGGCCTTTCCCATATCATCTTGCTATTATTCATTGCCCCATTATAGCCTCTCACAACTCATGCCTCCTGTGAGTCTTTCGAAAGATGTGCCACGATGTACCCAGAACAGGGTTATAAAATCCACTGTTTCCTACAAAGTTTTCACATTGCTTTAGCTTCTTTCATTCATTGCACACTTTATCACAATGCAATTCATCCCAGTTAGAAACCTGTTAGCTCTGTGGGTGTTGTACGTGAGCAATGATCATGCAAGCAGGCCATATGGGCCCCATCTGCTTCCAAGGAAGTAATGACGGTTTGACCATTGACATCGAAGGTAACAAGGCCATGTCCTTCATAAGCAAAAGCCACAGAAATTCCTGAATAGGCAGCAGGTGCACAAGAAGAGGCAAAGCAAGGTTCTCCAGGGTTACCTGCATGATAGTGTGCCAGTTTTTTGTTTTTTTGGTGTAATCTCCAGCCTACTCTCTACTGGATGATATTTCTTCTCTAAAACACTATTCATTTTTTTTCTAACAGGTCACACTCCATTTTTGTTGTTGAGTTTTTTTACATTGTTTTTTCTTTTCTTTTTTTTCATTGTTTCTATTTTTCTCCTTTCATTCTACTGAAGAGCACCATTAATTTATGGTGGCTGACTGACTTTCATAACTTCCTTTCAGTGAAAGAGTTATACTGAATTCCTGGTCAACTGACTGAACTGGAAATTATCTTTTTCCCCTGTTAATTTGTTTCTTAAAAAGAAAAAATAGATTTATTACTACATTTTACTTTATCCAAAAAGAGGATCCCCTGTAGTAGTTTTATACTTATTAATTCATTCATATACTGTCTAATATTGAAAAAATATTACAGAAATACAATGCCATGATAGAGACTGGTAAAACTTAAGATGTGATTAGAAAGAGAAATGAGAATAACATTTGGACCTGTTCTGCTAATGGACTAAGTCATAAAATAACCCAGACCTTTTTTATAATTTAAATGTATATGATTAGTTTTGTTAGGCAAGTGTGGTCTTCCAGGTTAAGATCGATCAGCTAAACCAGTGCTAAAAGCCCTCCAAAACCTTAACCTTTAGGCTGGTGAGATATACTCATCTAACACTGTGTCTAAGCACTGACCCTCAGGGCAGGATCTAATGCTAATGAAAAATATTTATCTGACCAGCGAAAGCTGCTTTCTGCAACACTCCTTTTCCTAACTGGCTTCCATTCTTTATGGAACATCCTAAGATGCTCTGCTTCTTTTTTTTTTATGGGCTTCTTTCATATTTTAGAAAAACTGGGTTTAAGTGCTGTGTTCCCCATCATGTAGACAGACAAATTTTTGTCATGAGGGGTGGTATACACCTATAATTTATCATAGTGAAGAATGTCTCATTGTATCAGCAATCCTCAACTATTAATTGGTGTTAACTGGCTTTCTGTCATTCTTCTACTGATTTAAAACTATATAAACTTAAAAGAGATGGAAAAAAAACATAGGTATGAGCTGAATTTTTAAAAGCAGATTACCTTGTCCTGAATATAGATTTTCAGTAATCCAGAACTAATTCTGGATATGGGTCTAAATTAGTACTAAATTTCAGTTAAATTAGACCATTTTTTAAATGATAGATAAAACATTTGGAAATAAGTAGTTGGATTATTATTGTGCTTACAAGGCAAAACTAAGAAGTCTACTTACATCAGGATTTAGCTATCCATTATACCGTCACAGAGAGGGCATGACAAGACACAACTCATCTCTGCCACAACATCTGAGGAACTTCAACAAGGCTGTGGAGCCAAAGAAGCGCCGATGTCAGCATTTTTTTACAAAATGTCACAATTTGTGTAAAATATTTAGCTATTCACTAGTCCATGTGACTGAGTGCTTCTTTTCCAGAAAAAAAAAAAAAAAAGGGTAGTCAAGACAATGCTGTGGAGCTTATACCTGCTTATTCCAGTTCTTTCTACAGGTGGGAAGAGCTACAGTGGAAAAGTACCATCTGAATGCCTGTGAAACCAGATGGAATAATGAAAGATGCTTGAGGTATATCTACAGGTCCCTATTGTTACATAAGAGAATCAGAGCTAAAATTACTTCTCAAAGTAATTTAAAATATGTTATACCTGGTGTTACTTCTCCATATGGTTAGTTTATTTAGCTGTTCATTGCATAATCAGAAATAAAAGATTGATCATGTACAGAAATAAAAGGCATCATGTACACATGAAGAGACAGTTTATTGTCTTCAAGACTCACTTTATATTTACTACCTTTTACAGGCATTTAAAGATTTCTGTTATACTTCATCCAAAGGAAAATATATGATCAAGACCTTAAAATTAGGCCTTGCTCATATCAATCCTGCATGCAAACAATCTCCTCTCTTCTTGAATTCTTTCTTTTATTTCTTAAGGGCATTTAAAATTGCCTTCAGAATCAAGGCACTTCTTTGTCTCTGCAAAGTCCTTGATAACCATTTTTTTCATTGCTGGATTTGTCTTTACTTCTAGTGGACTACTTCTTTCCAGAATTTCTCATAAACAAATCCCTGCATTTGAGTTATATCTTCTTCAGGCCTGTGTCTAGAGCCAAATTTCTGAGCCAAAGCTCAGGAGAAAAAATGAGGATCAATCACGTCTGGGGTTGTATAATCTTCATTTCCATTCCCCTGGGGTGATACTAGTTTGCTTTGTGTATATTCTTGCTAATTTGTCCTTATGAAAAAATCCCTTTGTTATGCATTGATTCAGAGATGTCTTGTGCCCATTTTTATGAGATTACTCTTAAATCAGTGCCTCATATGCACAGTGGGTTTAAAAAGTAATAAACCATAGGAAACCTGAGAGGACACACATAATGAGAATTCTTCATATGCATTAGTTGAACCTGTATAGCATCCAGCAGCAGATTTCTGTTTTCTAAATACCCAGTGCTATGATGCATGTTGGGTTGAGCAGAATAATGAGGGGTTAAGGAGACTGTAGCATCCTGACAAGTTCTTATAAATTCAAGCTGCAGTTGGTACAGTCTCAGAATCAATCTTATTAGTAGAAATATGGAAGTATCAGAAAAGAAATTCTAGCTTTTGAGTTGCTGCCAAAACATATTGCAGGATAGAAAAGGGGCTTATTTTATATCCTTTAGCTGACTATTTTATCACTGCAGTGGATCTGCCAGGCAGCAACACCAATCTTATTAGCTACTCAGCATCAAACCAATGCAGTCATATTACAAACAGTAGTTTTTTGGCCACATTTTCTTTCCTAGTGCTGGAGGATTTCGCTTTGAACTAGAGTTGGGGAGTAAATTTAAAGAGTAATGTGAGCAGTTCCTACTTATTAGAGGAAGCTTCTTGTCAAGACAAAAGCCTTTTTCAGAGACTTATGTTATTGATCTCAAATTGAAGAAGGTATAGGCTGCCTGACCTTGACCCAAGGCCAAGGATAAAGTAGGGTTTAATTTTCTATTACAAGAGAAAAAGTACATTTTAGGATGTTACCAACACATATTTCGTGGATCATCAGCCTTATCAGCAAGTTATTCTATTCTTTTAACATGTGGTCATTTTCTGCATCTTGTCTGAAAGGACACATGTGCTGTAGGTTCTCATTAAAAGAGTTTTTCTTTTGCTTTTCCTTTACCAGAGAAAGGTCATGGTGGGTATTAGTCCTCTGTCCCAGTAAATGACTAAAAATTTATCCCAGTATTTTTCTTTGTCTGTATTGTGTATTTCAGGTTGGTTTTTTCATTTGTTTGCTTGCGATTTTTATTAAATCTACTCATATTTATTCAACACATTTTTTCTTTTCTTTATAAAGAATCCTGTGGATCTTTTGTTTGCAAGGACTAATGACAGAAATAGAATGAAGAATCAAAAGGTGCACGGGAATTCATTAAAACAATAAAGAAAGAGAAATGAAAGATACAGGCTTTGGGAATATAGCATTTAACATTTTTTCTGGACACAAAATAAAAAATTCCATAGAAATTAAAAGTGTTTTACCAAACTCTGGGAAAAAAAAAACAACTAAAATCTTTAGTTAGCAATATGCAGTAACAGAATCTGCATTAAAGGCCTTTGATGCTAATTGTAATGAATTCATGCCTTCCCCATTGTAAGTCAAAACTGCACAAGCTTCCTCTCTCTGATAATGTTGCAAAGGTAGCCTCACTTCCATCTATTAATGTCATCTCTACTGTGCCTGCAAAATTTGCCAGAGCTGATTAGAGCAGATATTAAATGATAATTGGACATTTAGTGCTCATCAAACAGAAAGTGACAGATGGGCCACTAATTAAATTATAGTTCTGACATTATTCACAATGGTTTATGAATCTTTAGTAGTGACCTTCATGCATCTCTTTTCTCTTTTGCGGGATAAAAGAGTGATTAGAAAAAAAAGACACTATTAAAATTTTAACATATATGTGCAAAGTGAAAACCTGCTTTCTTTCCTCATTGATCACTCCTTAGAATTAGATAATTAATCATAAAATAGTCCAAAAAATAATCAGATTCATGTAAATCAGGTTGAGTGGCTGAAGCTGGGAGAAGAAATTAATCGTACTCTGAAAAAGCAAGGTATGTTTTAACCAGGCTTTCATTGTGGAAAAACAAAACGTGCCTAGATATATAGTCTGATCCTAGAAAAGGAAATGCAGGGGCTCTTGTAGTGTGCTCTTTTACTTGTCAACTCAAGATAGCATTATCTACTGTCTCTGCCAGCTAAATGAAATGGATTTACTTCATGAAAAAGAGTAAAACCTGAAGTAAAGAGACAAAGTTACTGAGCCAGAACTACATATTCTCTTGCAATTAAAAAAGAAAACACACTGTTAATTACTTTGTAACTTTGCTTTCAGCAGTCTTGCTTAATTTTTAAAACTAGTTTTAAAAATTAATAACTGTAATATTCTTGGTTACCACCCATATCAATTTTTGTGTAATCTCTCTTCCAATAATTGATTGACTAATATTTGTATAGTATTCAAAAAAATAAACAAGTTCTAGCTTTAGCATTTCAATATAGTTCTACTTGTTTATAATATTGTACAGGCATTAGTGTATTAAAGATAGTCGACCATTATATATATATATATAATTATCATACTGCATGTGCATATGTAGCTACACACACATGTGCATATATTGTAAGTATTCAAAGACCAGTTGCTATGATAAAAAAAAAAAAAATAACTCTTCTTTAGGTAATTAGTTGTACTATTTTCAAGAGGGACTGGTGGCCAGGGCAAATTCCCCATCTCTATGTTGGCAGAAAGTGCCTTGTTAATTTGAGGACATACAGGTAAACTTTAAAGATTTAGAAACAGCTAAATGCCTTTTTTTTTTTCTTACCTGCTTTGTTTAATAGCTCTAGGAATTATTCATTAAATCATTATGTATATGCATCTTTGTAAGTTTAATTTTTCTCCAGGTGTTTCCTGATGGGTAGAAGGTATAATAGATACCCAAACTGGAGCTCACAAATTAGAAAAATTAAAACAAATAAACAAACAAAAAAAAAAAAAAAAAAAAAAAAAAAAAAAAAAAAAAAAAAAAAAAAAAAAAAAAAAAAAAAAAAAAAAAAACCAAAAAAAAAAAAACAAACCCAACCCACAAACAAACAAGCACCCAATTACCTCCTATCTCCAAAAGAAACCCTTAGAAAGAATAAACCTTTGCAGTAGCTGGAAATAAATGCAATCCTTACCAAGTTTTTTTAACATACTTCATCTCTATACTATGCAAAATCAACTGTGATTTTGAATATTTGAACCTTGCTTTTAGTCATGTGTTTAATTTTTCAGTAAGGCAACAGACTATTTTAAACCTTTGGATTTTCTGGAATGTCTCACTCACACATGACCAGAACCTCCAAAAGAAAGTATGTAAAACATACAATGCTCAAGTCCATATAAATTGTACAATAACAAAAGTAATTTAAAAACCAAAACCAAAATAAACCAACAAAACCCAAAGACAAAAAAATTCAGAAAATGTAAGTAAATATCTATAGAAAATATGGGTTCTGTAACTGGAATTAAAGAGTGTTTGGCATCAGATACAGCTAATGTAAAAAATATAACATATATTTTAAAACACTGTGTCCGAACAGTAAAGACTTAAATGCAGAACAAAAGTGAGATGTTTTTGTTCTGAAATGCCTGCTCTCCTCTGAGCTTTAAGGAGCCTCCTGCTGTGAAAGTCATTTGGACTTAATAGAAAACTCCTTGATTCAATTATACTCAACGGACCTTTTCCTTTTCTCAGTTAAACTGGTATAAATGTGGAGTAACTTCACTGTCTTCAGTAGTTACTCTGGATTTATTCTGCTGCCCTGGCCCACCTAATCTTCTGCTTCTGTTCAGTAATGGGTATTTGCAGAGGTAAGTAGCTTTGCTGGATAGTCTTCTCTATATTTATTTTCATTCTTTTTCAAGCTACCAACATGAGAAAACCCATTAATCTCTGCTAATGAGAGCTGTGTTATACTTCCTATATTATGTTCTAGGAAAGCCCTTAAATTTGTCATGATTTCTGTTCAAATTCTTTCTCAGTACCTAGTTCCTGAAAAGAAAAAATACTGTTCACTTCTAAGGCATTTTATATCTGAGAATCTTAGCCTAGTTTAGACAGAATACCAAGAAGCCTACAAAATGAGCCATTTTCTTTAATTTAACTTATACTATCAAAACAGTATCAACCAACTTCCTATGCTCCTCTGTTCTTCACAGCCTGCCTCAAGATCCTGAGCAAACTTCACCCTCTCCTGGAGCTCATGTGGCTGAGTTAAGGTGCTTAGCTGTCTGAGCCCAAGGTCACTACTGCACTGATAAAAGCTGTTGTGAAGAAAGCTGAATGTGAGGGACAGCCTCTCTTTTCCATTGGGAGGTGTTTTTAAGAAGAGGCTTTACTGCCAGCCCCAGCCTGTGCATCTTCACAGATGGGCAGCAGTGAAGTGTGTACTCAGCCTCACATGTTACCCCATCCATCCTGCCATTGACCCAGACTGGGCTTCCTGGCCTTCCCTGTCACTGTGGACTTGCCGGGCGACCATTGTCATGTGTCTGATTCTGATCACAGCTCCTGGATGAGTCCTGATGCAAATTTGTTGCTCTGCATCCTTACTGATAATCAGAGATCCACTTCCCCCCACATTCTGAAGAAGATAGAGAGGAGAGAGGGGGCAGTGACCTTCAGAAGAAGTGATCAACATTAGATGCCTCCTGTAGTGGTTGAGGGGTTGATGGAAGATGGAAGGTTAAGAAGCCAGAAGATGGGTATGAAATATTCAGTGCAGCATCCAAGCAAAGGAGAGGGCTCAACTAGCTGAACTCCTTAACTCAACCATCTAACTGAGCCAAATAAACTCAAATGGGACAAATGTTCTCCAGGCTCTATCATCCTAGTTCAGAGGAAAGTGCCATCTCTGGTCTTTGAAAGAAACAGTAGTGGCAACTTCTGTGTAAAGTGAAATATAAAACTTTTTTTATGGACAAATATTTAATATTGGTAATCTCTGAGCAGCTACAAGCTGGCAGTCTGAACATACTTTTTTACATACTGAACATATTAGGAATACAAGGAAGAAAACCAAAAAACTAATAAACCCCCAGTTGTTCAGCTAAGAAGATTTTGAGCACAAAAACCTTTTTATCCTGACTGAATGCAAAGCAAGTTATGGGGAATCTTCAACCTTGTCACTTCTTTCCTTTGACTGTTGGCAGAAAATAAATCAGAATTTACCTGTTTCCTTATTTCCACTTCTCACTGAAGACAAGGGAAGACAAGGTAGCAGCATATTCCAGGAAGAGAGTGACACCTATCATTTCCAGAAAAAGCTTAGAAGTATCAGACTCCTCATACCCTGTGAACAAGCTGCATAGATATGTATCACACACATCCTGTTGTATCATTTTAATATGCCTCTGTCAAGCCTTTTCCTTTTGTAAATATTTTGTAAATATTACATTTTTCAATATAACTCTTTGGATACCACAGAGAGAAACAGCACTTGAGGTACAGGAGAGAAATCGGACTGATGGAATTATCCTCAGATGGCAAAAAGTAAAACAAAACTAGTGTCTGAGCAGAGAGGGAAAAGCAAGTGATCCTATACTTGTGTCAAGAGATGGTTTTGGGTTCCCATGATGGTGCTCCAGAGGGACAGAAAACATCCACAATATTTGCTTTTGAGAGGATGAGAACTTGTGGTGTTCATAGGTTATTTTCTGACAGGGTATGGTCAACTGAAAGTTGGGGTTGCAGGATTTTGTCAGCTAAAATTAGGATGCTGAGAGTTTGTTTTGTTCACAATATATTATTTTATATATATAATAATGTATATTATATATAAGAGACCTGGAGGATCCTGACAAGTGTTTTGAACCAATGAGGTGATAAAAGGAACAACTTAACACAGCTGAATGATCTTATGGTATATCCAGGTTTTATCACTGCTCTTCTGCAGCCTTTACACTCTCTAGTGTAAGGCAGTCCTAGTTTCTTTGTCAAAACGAAAACAGATACAATGAGCTTGTGGTTGACAAAACCATAAACAGTGCAAACATTAGCCAATGGAGCAGGAGGAGAACACATGGTTGCCTGACTTCACATGGATGGCAGAGCCCGAGGAAGTGCTACCATGAATCCAAACTTCCAGACAGACCCTGACCTCATGGCAACTGGTCCAAGTGACTTCTTTCTCTAGGCCTATAATGTATTGGGCTATTTTGGATTTTAGGGGATCAAGCTTTGGTTCATGTGTATGTTTTGTGGAGTGAGGATTGCTGTACTATTCCCAGCTCCTATCCAGTTGAGTAAATACATTTGTGAGCATGTGTCATTGAACTGTGCATTTCTCTTCTAGTGGTCTTCAAACCCTCTTTTGCATCATTCATTCACTACAGGTTCTATCACTATATCACGATAAGGAGCCTAAATGTGAGGAAGTGCTTTTTTTCCAATGGAAGATTTTCCAAGAATTGAAACAGGCTGCTCAGGGAGGTGGCAGAGTCACCATCCCTGGAAGTGATCAAGAATGTGGCATTTAGTGTTATGGTTTAGTATGGTGGTGTTCAGCCAAAGGTTGGACACAATTATCTCGGAGGCCTTTCCCAACATTAATGATTCTCTGATTTTATGAAAAGGAAGAAGGAGCATTAAAATATTCACAACCTTGTTTAAATGCACAATTTTATCCCAAATCTAACTCAGAAAAAGTTGGAAAGCTTCAAAGTTCCTCAATCATTATCTGTTATTACTGAACTCAAAATATCTTACTATTTCTAGGTGCAAATCTCCTTTACAGCTGTTCTTGTGATAGAAGCATTTCTGATTTTTCAATCTTAAATAATTTCTGATGTCGAGATCAGACTACTTGTTATATCATTGCTAGGGTTTTCAGGAGTGCCTTCAATCACAAGAATGCTGCTGATTATGCACAATAATGACTCAAAATTAAGGAAGATGCATTTTTAATCTTTGTTTCTATATTCTCCACACTTCTTAATTAGTTTTTTCTAGTCATGACTGATAATATTTTCAATTGGTTCAGCAAGTAGGATTCATTTGATTAGATTCTTAGAAAATTAGAAAGAATTCAGGAGTGAAGTGCTACTGCAAGTCTGCATGAACAATGGCAATTTGTTATTTTCCACAGGATCATTGACATAAAATGTTTAGACAATTGATCTAATTTTCAAGAGAAAAAAATCCTTTAAATGTTTTGGGTTTTTTCTTTTATTTAATGGGACTTGTAATTGAAGGAGAAAATAAAAGAATTAATGCCATTTTTTATCATTTAGATATTTAGGGTTAAAAATGTCTTGATATTGATTAGATGCTTTGCTCTGGGGGATAAACTCACAAACCAACTCATGTTAGACCATAACAACCATAGCTTTCTCCTTGAGTTCTCAATTACCTTACATGGCAAAAGAAAATAAATCATAACAGAGGGGCTTCCTTATACTTTGCTTTAATTTCCTCCTCCCTCTGCCACCTTCTCCAGTGATTCAGTTGATTAGTCTACCACTTTACTCCATAATTCCTAGCAAAAGAACTAAATTTTCAGTTGTGTGTTCACTTCTATTTTATTTGGTATGTTTTTATATTTGGGCTGTATTGAAAATGTCCGATTAGAATAACAGGAGTTTGACTTCAGTAAGCGTTGACTTGGTGATTTTAAAGAACTTGTAAAATAAAATATGTTTTTCGCTTTTCACTTCCCTAAAAATTAGGAACAGGGCCTAGAGAGCATTCCTATTGAATGACAACACAACACTCTGGGGTATCAGCTGCTCCTCCAGCTTTCTATCATCAGCAAACTTGCTGAGGGAGCACTCTGTCCCTTCATCAAGATCAATGACGGATAAGAACAAGACTGGATCCAGTACTGACCCCTGGGCTCACTGCTGGCTACAGACCTACAACTACACCCTGTGCCAGGGATCACAACCCTCTGAGCTCTGCCACTGAGCAAGTCCTCAATCCATGCTACTGTCCACTCATCCAACTCATTCTTCCTGAGCTTATCTATAAGGATATCACAGGAGAGAGTGTCAAAAGCCTTACTGAAGCCAGGTGAGACAACATCCACTGCTCTCCCCTCATCCACCTGGCCAGTTATGCCGTCATAGAAGGCTATCAGACTGGTCAAGTATGATTTCCCCCTGATGAATCCATATTGACTACTCCTGATAACCTTTTCCCACATGCTTAGAAATGACAATCAAGATAGGCTATTCCACCACCTTTCAAGGGTTGGAGGCTGACTGCCAACAGTTTCTTCAACAGGTTCTCCATGTTGCCTTCTGAACCTGGAATGGCACTGGATTTCTTCCAGTCCTCAGACACTTCTCCATCTCTTTATGTCCTTTCAAAGATGATGGAGATTGGCCTAGCAATAACATTTGCCAGCTCCCTCAGCACTCATGGGACCCATGAATTTTTGGAGGTAAAATTTGCCTAAATGATCTCTAACATGATCCTCCTCTGCAAAGGGAAAATCTTCCTTTCTCCAAACATTCTCTTGGCTCCATAGCATGTAATTGGTGAAGGTTGTGTTTAGCAGTAAAGACTGAAGGAAAGTAGGCATTGAGTAACTGTGTATTCTCTCTATCCTCAATCACATGGGCACCAACCTCATTGGCAGTGTGCCCACCTTTTTCCTGGTCTTCCTATTGCTACTGATTGAAGTTCTGGTGCTTGAAGAAGTCCTTTATGCTGTCCTGACATATATTATCACATTTAGTTCCAAGTGGACCTTAGCCTTACTAGCTGCATCCCTGCATGCTCTGAAAGCATTCCCATATTCCTCCAACGTGGCCTGTCCTTTTTTCCACATTTCTCTAGACCCAGCAAAGGAACATGAACTTCTTAGTTCAGTAGCTAAGTTGCTTAACAAACTTTTATGACTGAGTCACCAAATTTGAGGACTGCTTCTCTTGTCAAAAACAGTGCAGACATACTAATGTTTTGGCAAAGGGGAAAACCTTGCTTAGGTGCACTATGTCTTATTTGGTAGTAGCTTGGTAGTAGTTCTTCCATCTGGCTCTACACTGTAGCCTTCCTGCCACCAGCTGACTCCATGTACCTAATTTTAAATTGTCTTATATATAAATGAGGGAATTAACACCAGTTAAAAGTGGCAAGTCCTTAAGCTGATAGTACCATAAAGAAAGGTAAGTGTAGAGCTTACCTTTGAATTGGTAGAACAGATTTTAGGTAACTCACTGAAAAATTGAAGAGCATAAAGGAGTTTAAATATAGTAAACAAAAAAGACTTAAGTTGATAAGAATGAAACACCACATTCATTATGGCAGATGTACCACAGAAAAATTGCAGATGAGGATATTGCTAGGGATGTGTGCTGATAGTTCACGCTGTTCTAATGGATAGCTCATTTCTATGCCTCTGTGCTACGGAAATTAGTGGTTTGCTTTCAATAAATAAAAGTATAAATAAAATATTTTAATGGATGCTTTCTTCCCCCCATTTAATGGGAAAGAAATTATTTTATGAAGCTATTACATGCAATACTGAATTGGGGTTTATTTCATCACTGTTGATTAATCATGAAACCTATCTCATTAGCTTTAAACATATGTGGCTTGTATCACTGCATATGAACTCTTTTTGTACACAATCTGAAGCTGTAGCCTGCGATTTTTTCAACCTGGTCTTCATGACTGAAACTATTCTGTTGACATCTGATTTTTGTTCTCTATCTTGCATCTCTTGGCCTCTAATTGAAAAGTGGGTCTTTATTTAGTAAAAAATGAAAGCATCAGTTACACTTTTCCATCTGTTTTTGAGAGTTCTTGTTCTATCCAGACTCTGGTAGAATGGGTAAAATTCGTTTACTTCCCTATCCAGTTTAACTATGGCTTTCTTAAAATCCAGTGTATAGGAAAATTGTAGTCTGTCTGCTGAATGCCATGTAGCTTCTGCAATGGGTTAAGATCAAAGACACTACAGCTTTTCATCCGTTGACCAGAAATATGGACATTTATTTCTCAGAAGTCAGCAAGCTTTTTCATGGAGACAATCACTGTAATACCCTAGTTCTTCACACAGATTAATAGATTAAGCTTCACAGTGACCTGAGTTTGAACTTAAAGAGAAATCTATTCTCCAAGTTTAGCTGCGAAAAATGCTCAGACTCAGACTTTTGAGTGAGTTCTGTTTTTTTAATTATGATACTCACCTCCATACTCAAGGAAACTGAATTCTGATGATATTTCTTCTTGGTAGGATAAAAGGCAAGTGAAAAATGTGAATAATCCATCTGACTCTATGAGGTAGACAGAAAGCATGTGAAATAAACTGGGGCACCAGAAATTGTGGCCAACAGAAACAGATGAGCCTCGGTTAGGATTTGTAAGGACTTGGAACAGTGAAACTTTGAAGAATTGAAGCATTTCCCTGAAATGTGAATTTTGGAATCAAATTAGTAGTTCCAATGCATGCATTGCTGCTCACTTCAAATAAGGAGAAGACTGGGATTTGTAAAAGAAGCGTGAAGTGGATAAGAAATTGTATAGATGGAACATGACAATAAATTGTGTTCAAGGAAGAATTTAGGAGCTAGAAATGATTACCAGGGTCCTTCAACAAATACATGTGACCTTACATAATGTTTTCATTTGCAACCTTATGATAAAGTCAATTGAACTAGGGACCTATGCTTATTCATGGTACAAATCTGGAAGACATCATCTATATAGAAGCAGCATGGTATCTAACAAAAAGATTAATCAGACCATGAAATTTGAAGCAGTAAAATAGGATTTTATAGGGGCTGGTAACTTGGTACTTTAGTATTTTCTGAAAATTGATTAGTTAGAAATTAAGAAGAATGACTTTGTGTATTAGTCACTAAAAGAGGAATGATAAACACTCAGTGTGCTTTAAGTGGGAAATTGGAAACTGTACCTACAAAACAGACTGATTTAGGTCTACAGAGTCTTCTATGGCCAATAGTGAGAATAATACACTACCCAGTGGTGTGTTATTCTGAAGGCATAAGGCCCAGAGTTAATGAAAGATCGAAGCCATTGAACAGTCTAGTGAGACACATGGATTCAAGAAAGGAGAAGCAGCAAAGCAGATGCAAAAAATCTGTTTGAAAGCGCATGGTAGTACTCAGAAATTTTGTAATAGGGTGAGAAAAATGTGATGGATGATCAACGCCAAGGGATTAAACTACATTGTAGGATGAAGAACTATGAAGAAATGGGAGTTGGGATGCATTTTATGTAGAATGTAAATCTAGGTTTTCTTTTATGTAGACTGAATGGCAATGACAGTAAGAGAAATTTTTAGATTCTTGGATAAACTTCCACTATTTCCGGCAAAGATGACAGGGACTAAAATCCTTAGTTTAGCTGAAGAATGTATTAGATCCAATGAATTTCTGAAAGCTCTGTATACTGCTGCAGAGGCACAGATTTTTTTTTATGGTAGATTCAGGGACACAAAGAATATGGATGGTGGTATGGTGATGTAGAATATGAACTTACTGAGTTCCCGTTCAGAGTTTTAGCCTCACCTCAACATTCAATCTTTTCTTTCCCCCAAGTCAGGTTATATTCAGCCTATAGCATTTTAATGTCCCAACCTCCTTATTGCATTCTATGAGTTCTAATTGCTTTTGTAAGACCTTGAGAGAAAAACTCCTACTCTGATTCTTGAATTCATCATGTTCATTACAGGAGATCATTATTAAAGATTTTTCTTAGGAAAGAATATGTGTTATAAATTGCAGTTTCATAATAATATATGAATCTGTTTTCAGGGATAACCCTTGGCATATACACATGGATTAACAGAAACAGTTATCTTGGACATAATGACTTACTGTCATAGTAACAAATGAAAAAAATAATTCCATAAAATTCTTAGAGTTTGTTAGCCCATATCTAGGCAAATTTAAAATGTTTGTTATTTTAAATTATACATTTCAAAATCTAAAAAGTTTGGATTAGGCTACTCTCTCCAGTAGCAAATGAACAAATGCATTAAAAAGAGAGGTAGATGGGAAATTAAAGTAAATGAAGCATTTTTAATGAAAACTATTAAAAGAACAAATTAGGCTAAAATGTCACTGTCATTAAGCTATATTTAGCAAATGTCAGAGTTTTACAGAACTTCAGAGCCTTCATGAAAGTCTTGTCTCATCAGCTAGTGCAGGTACAGGAAAATATTATTTTCTTTTACACGCATTGCTTCTTCCAACTTTAACATAATGTATTCATGCTGTTCCTTTCTGTGAAGGGAACCATTACAGATCTTCTTTTCAGCAGCACAACTTCAATATACACAACTGCCATGCAGTCTCATCCTTTTATGACAAACCTAAGTAACACCTACAATGCAATGGGGATATAAACAAATCCTTTACTCAGATATGATGTATTTGGGCTATTGTTCATCATGAGAGGACTTGTTCATAAACTCTTTTTTTCCTTTTAAAACTAGCTTATTTTTCATTCCAAATACTTTGAGTTGGGCCAAAGAAAGAAATGTATGGCTTCCAGATGTACACAAACTAGAATTGTTCAAAGCATGTTAGGCTTAGAAAAAAAAAATCTCATCTTTGTAATGCTTCAGAGTATTCAAGATAAAGAAAGTATTACAATATAAACAATGTCTTATTATACCCCTCTGTCAGGGCTTCAATCAAACTCACAATAATCACTAGAATTCAATGAAAAGATTTGCAGTTACCTTTAAGACTATGTAATTCCCAGATGCTAAATTCAGAAAATGTTAATTGACTTAAAGTTCTCTCATCCTGTTAAAACCCAAATGTAGTTCCCTTACCAGTCTTAAATTTCTTTAAAATCTTGTGGTCCTCATATATGTGAATCAGTGACATGCAAGGAGTAAAACATCGAGACATCATTTTAACTTAACTCTGCTTTTAAAAGCATCAGTCATCAAGATCCAAAACAGAGGTAGAAGGTACTAAATCATAGAATACCAGGTTGGAAGGGACCCCAAGGCTCATCTGGGTCATACTTTCTCAGCACAAAGCGCTATTTAGGTAAGAGGGACCAGCATCTGAGCCAGGTGGATCCCCAAACTGTCTGATGTCAGGGAGGCTACCGCATCCCTGTGGCCAATTGTTCTCATTGTGTAAAAGTTTTCCTCTTGTGTCCAATCAGAATGTCCCCAAGGAAACCTTTTATCCACTACCCAGTCATCTTTTCCATGTGACTCCTTGTAAATAGGGAATTTCCATCTTTGTAGCCACCTCTTAAATACTGTAACATGGTGATAAGGTCTTACCTAAGCATGCTTTTCCCAAAGTTACCCAGCTCTCTCAGCCGTTTTCATACTTCAGGCTTCCTGGTCCTTGGGTCATCTCTGTGGGCTTCTCTGGATCAACTTCAGCCTGTCCACATCTGGTATGTGTTGCAGGAACCAAAAGTGAGCACTCTATTCCAGTTGTGGTCTGGAAAGTGCTGAGTATAGTAGGATAATGATTTCTTTATTTCTCCTGGTGTGACCCTTGTTGATGCAACCCAGCATCTCAATGGCTTTCTTTGCTGCAGGGGGACATTGTACACTATATTCAACTTGTCCCTCAGGCCCCTTTCCACAGAGCAGCTCCCCAGGTGGGTAAACTTCATCCTGTGCTGCATGCCCACATTATGCTTTCCCACGCAAAAGACCTTACAATTAGTGCAGTTTGTACTGATTGGCTTCAATCAGTATAATTCATCACTCAGACATGTGTATTTTATTGGTAAATTGCAAGCAGTGAACTCCTCTTTTTATTTCCCTTTTTATTTACAAAGTTGAGGAATCTTACTGGGAAATGCTTATGCAAATATTGCTTCTTTAGGCCTTTTGGGGCTATAACATCAGTCTGTTATAGAAAAAGGAAATCTGAGTTTACATTGCCTCGATTTTAGCTGTGAAATCGTGGCAATAATTGTAATTTTTCTACTCTTTCTATGAGGGTGGAAAGTAAGTATTATCTGAGCAGTCTATTAGATGATTATATTTTAAAATAGCTTCTTTCATTCTTAATGTTTTCTGTATTGATATAGTGCTTTTTTTGCTACCATCAGTCCCATTGTATATTAAACAAGTGTCACTGTTCATCTTAACCTTGTCTGAAACGAAGTTGTCATGAGGTTATACATCTACATGAAGGCATTCTTTTGAGAGGCATACCTCATTCTATGTTTATTATAGGAACCTTGATGATGAGCTTTAAAAGACTCTAATTTTTATGATAGGTAAAGTTAAATAAGATTAATCTTAAATTCAAAACATGAAATTTTATTGCAGTACTGTAAAGTACCTAACATGCTCTTTTTTATTTGAATTACTACCATGTTCTGGCCAGCTTCTAGGCTCCAACCATATAAATTACTTGCCTTTGTAATTTACTCCTGTAGTCCTGTTTACAGACTTAAAACTACGCTGATGTTCTCATGAACTGATGTTTACATAATCAGGTATTCACCTGTGAAAAGGGTTGTTGAACAAGGGTAATTTTTGCCATGTAGAGTCAGTAAGTTCTAAATACTGCACAATGAACTTTCCTGTTTCAGTTGTTTGCATCTTGCTGAAAATACCTTCCTAACACTTGAATGGTATTAGGCTATGCTGAAAAATATTTGATCAAAGCAAGCGATGATTATTGGTTTGAAGGTATGGTAGTAAGGAGATCAAAAATAAATTGTAATTCAGAGGGATTCTGCAAGATTATAAAGGGTCATACTTTAAATTTAGCACTGCACCATTTCTTTATTTGATTGCATGCAAATTGTTTACAGTATTAAATGTTTTCTATTTTTTTAGAATTCATTTTATAGCTTTATCTAAGAGTGAATAACTTAAAAGCAGGTTATGAGGTTTTAGAGATAAAATAAATCTCTGAAATAATTTAAAATTCATTTCCCTTTGAGACTAGTGGTTAATGAAAATTCTCTCATTAACCTTCTTAAATTAAACAACTGTACTTGATTCAATTGATCCTAATGTTTAAAAATAATTGTCACACTGCAGTATTAACTTCACACTGGACTAGAGTCTTCCACGCTTAAAGTGAGCATAAATTTCTTGAGCATTGATTAAAATATGCAAAATGATACCTACATACAGGTTTTGCCCTTATTTCCCTTTAAATCTGATTCTTGTTTTTTACTACCATTTCTTCTTTCCCTTCATTTGAAAATGCATATACTGTTTGTCCAACTCCCACCTATATTTGTAGAAGAGTATCACAGGACAGCAGACATTTTGAAAGTTTCACCCTTAGCACGTCTAGAAGCTGTGTCTGTCTCTGCCATTTAGAAATGCTGGTCAGTAATGACTTCTGGAAGACAGACTCCTATAAGCAGTTCAGAGGATGTGTTTAAAAGGCAGTTCAGTTTGGAAAAAAAAGGAGAACTTTCACAGTACTTATTCCTCTAAAGTCTCTTTTCATTTCTGCCAGATAAAATTAGCTATTACTGTCTTACAGTTATTGCCTTTTTGGTTTGGGGTTATGCACTGTGGGGGTTTGCCTCTCTCTGAGGGTAAGCAATCCACACAAATATGCAGGCTATGTGAATTGCTTTGAAAGGATTGCCACAAATTATTTAGAAAACATAAGCTACTGTGTTCACTCATATCTGAATTGCTTTTTGAGTATTATTACTATAAAATATAAACCCTTCGGTGCCTGATCTGAAAAGCGAAAGGCTCAATTTCAGTTTGGGAAATAAGAGAAAATTAGAAGGTTAAAACTGTAAGAACTGAGTGAATTACCAGTTTTAAAAGTGTCTGCTTTAGGATTCAGCACCATTTACAAGGCCTTCTTTTCTTTTTTCTTGGGTCTCTTGTTTCTAGCCCCATTGATAACTTTCTGGTTTTTTTCTGAAGCAATAAAAAATTTGGGCTCTATTTCTCCAAGGGATATTTCTTAAAAATTATATTTATAAATTTCAAGTAAGATGCATCTTTCTTGAAAAACATTGCAATTTGACATTTGTGTTTGAATTTTAAGTGAGCCCAGGAAGAGTCGTTGCCACCTTAGGCAGATTTTGCAGTCTATGTTTGTGATAATGAAGTAACTTGTGTTTTTTGTATTTTGTATTTTGTAACTTGTATTTTTGGTTTTTTGTATTGAGTGCAATCTTGCTGAGGGGTTGTTCCCTTATTTGTTTTCCCTTCTATTGCATCTTCCAAAATTCATGTAAATAACATTTACAATTCTTAATTTCTTTTATCATTTGTGCACACGAAAACAACACAATAGAAAATGATGGAGTTTTATTTCCTGTCAGAATGTAGAATGTGTTACTGAACCAGCAGCAGCCCACAGGACTTCAGTGTTCTTTATCTACTAGAAATCCTGGGTAAGATGAAATGTGCAAGTGCTAGGTCAAGGGAACAGAAGAGCTTGTGCGCTTTGAATTTACAAGGAAAGACAAAATGCTTTAGTGGTCTTTAAAATGGCGTTCCTTAGAACTCCTTAAAGGCTTTTGGCAGAACAAATCATAGCCGTGTCATCACTGACTTCAGTCTTTTTATTTCCAGTTGTCCTTTAGAGTTTGAATTGTCTTTGTGGAAGGAAAAACTCACTCTCAAAACCCTTGTTTGAGCTATGAGAGAGAGATCAGGACAATAAAGACTTTTTTGACTTTTTCACAGTAGCAAGATTAAATATAATAACTAGCACAGACAGTTAAGGTGTGTTAGATTTGTGGACTGGATTGGCAGAACATGGAAGGGCATAGGCAAAAAATATTTTAGGGGATTGGGAAAAGAAAGAATCACCACTATCATTTCTGAAAGAAAACCCTACAAACCAACCCTAAAAACAAAATACAAAAGACACAATTTCCATTTTGATTGCTACACATAATAACATTACTCTATAAAACTCATATGTTTGGAACAGAATAGTCCCAACATACAGAAAATCAGGCACGGATTCACAGAGGGTAAACAATATAAAATAGGAGAGAAGTTATGTTAAAAAAAATTTCATATACACAAAGTGCACTTATTTAGCTGTTCTTTTACACGTGAAATTGAGCTCATGGAACTCATTTCAAAAGACAATCTATTCCTCTTTCACTGATATAACCACTCACAGGTCCAACTGGTTTAGGTTCAGATCACCAGACACAGTAATGGTGCCTGATTCGGAGCTATGGTCAGCCATCCAAAAACAGTGGCATGATGAAGTTGTTCTCTCAATCAAATGATATTATAGGTTATTAGAACATTGATGGATCTAACAAAAAGATTAGAAAATTGAATTATAAATCTAGCAACTCCAGATAAAAATAATCTAATGAAAATTAGATATCTAGAATTTAAATAATTACTCTGAATTAATTATCCAGGCATTAGGTGTAGTATGTGGAAGACAAAGCCACTGCAAGAGAGATTCTTCCCCATGTATTTCATATTTGTACATCCCTAATTTAAGGAACATATCTTCCAGTACAACTGTACTTTGATGCTTGTTAATTTTTGGAGGTTTGGGAAATAAACAGGCACACTAACACATTTGCAGGAATCTTTTTAATTTGGCTATGCACTGTCAGCAAATACAAACACAGGTCTTTGCCATTCACCTTCTCTCTGAAGAATAAGACTTACTGTTTGTGCATGAAAAGATACAGCATTCGAGTTGGACTAATGTTTTAAGGAAAAAACATTTAGGAGCCAAAATAATTTCATGACTAACTGACCTCCTTCCATGATGTAAAAACCAAAAGGTTGCATGCTTTTTTTCCGAATCACTTCAAGGCTTTTGTTTCAAGATAGTTGCTTTTCCTGATAATACAAAGAGGGGATAGCAAAAAAGCCTTAAAACAATCAATATTTTGCAATGAGTTGCATGCTTCATAATTCCTTGGTAAATAGGGCAATGTTCTCTTCTCCGAATCCTGCATTCGGTCAGTAATTTTTGTTCCTAACACAGTGCCCATTTAGACAGCCAGACCTTCTGTCTTTGTGATAGAGCAACCGAGTGCTACAGATTCCTTTTGATCATCCATAGTACATTTTAAATGTCACTGTACATTTTTTTGCCATCTTTTGCCAAAATATGTCACCTGTACATATAAAATATAAAGGTTTGACAGGACTCTTACTGCCCTTCTTATCAAGACACATGACCGGAGTGTTCAGGGAGAAAAGCAAGTGTCAGAAGAGTGGTTGAGGAATAGTCTTCAATCATTGTGGCTACCTAAAGCTGTAGGACTTCAGACTCACAGGTTTAAACAGGAGCAGGTGAGACCCTGCTCCACAGAAAGACTTCTTATGGTTCCCTTTTGAAGCCACGGGGAGTCATAACTAAATACAAAATATAAATACAGTGTGCTGGGAAAAGTAAATGGTAAATGTTGCTTTAAGTTTGTTTTGATAAATCTGATCTTCTGTCTCCAAAGAAGAGTTAAACTGTTATAAAAGAATGATTTGTGGTTTGTTTTTAAGTTTTCTTTTTACTTTTCCTTCAATACTTTCCTTTGTACAAACTTAATAGTCTAAAAATGTCTTTGAAGTAGGTATAACAAATGGGCACAGATTTACACTCCAAAAGAGGAAAACTAGGCTAATTTATTTTTTTTTTTTTGATTTCCAAAATAAGACAGGGTGTTTTTATAGTGATGCTGTTTGATTGTTGGATAAAGAATCAAATGAAATGGCAGGTTGTCCGTCTCCTGACATCTTTGAATAAGCCTTTTTTGGAGGGTATCCTCCCACCAAGGAGGTGTTGATGGACTCAGTATGGTTGAAATTAAAGAAATATTATTGCAATATTGTAAGCTAGACTATATTATGCAACAGTGGGAGGGTCTTTTTACACAAAAATCCCAGAGGGTAAAAATCATGATTCTTGCTGTCTCAGGAGTTTTACTGAGGTTATTTAAAAATTATTTGACTTCTCTGTCTGGGATTTGAGTCACTAACCATAAACCAGCTTGTTTGCGAGGCATATGTCTATGTTGCCATGTCCAGAACATTATGCCTCATCTCTCACCATTCAGTTACTTAATCTGATGGGTTTGGAGAAAATATATACATTTAGGCACAGCATTGCACACTAACAAAGCTACCTACCTTCTAGGCAGGTCTGCCTCTGGGTGACAAAGTCTGGAGTACATGGAAAAGAAGTGAGATGCCTCATTTTTTAACTGAGGTAGTGAAATGGATCAAAATTACAACCAAATTCTTTCTAGGCTACCCCAAATACCGCAGCTGGAGTTTTCAGATCTTTGGAGGTAGTCCTTTGGGCCAAGTTAGACCTTTTTTCCAGTGGAGATTATTTCAGAGGAAGCGTGTGATGCATTTTTGACAAGATAATTGAAAATTTTGATCCTAGCTCCTATTTTCTCCCAGTGGAGTAGAAGTTCCATTGACTGAATGACACCTAGTTGAAACCCAAAACTTTGTGTTTCTTTTCTCAATGGACCAGGTCTCGAGCTGAATGAACAAAGGGGCCAGAAAAGAAAGAAAGAAAAGATCATTCTTTATATTTCAATGCAGTCTGTCAGTATAAAATATCAGCGGCTTTTTTGGATTAATAAGGAGAAGAGTATTACCTACAGAGTAGATTTTCTTTATATATCTATTTATATAAGCAGACATGTTCTGTATATTGTGAAACACTGCTAGGGGCAGGTAGGGAAATGGAAGGAAATCTGATGCACTTGGATATGGTTGTGCTTCAGTAAACCTAAACAGTACCTCTGTAGCTATCAAAGAAACAAATGACTGAACTACAGAAAAATCTATAGTATCCAGTGTCTACTGAACTGATAATAGCCCTGAACATGGAAATCAGTCTCTGCATTTTATTTTTGTTAGGTTGCAGTTTCTATTGTTGTTTATTTTTGTCTGTTGCTTTGTTTGTTTTCCTGAGTTTAGCTCTACATGTAAATAAGGAAAGTAAAATAATCTCTCTTCTTTAAAAGTCTACTTTTGTAAAACTCAGAAGCAAAAAAGGAACCATCTTGTTAAGAAATACAGATACAAATGCACTTTTTAAAAAGTACTAATGATCTTTGGTTCTGTATTTTCACCAAAACAGCATTAATGTATTTTAGTTATCAAAGTAGTCAATGTTTTTGAGGAGAAATTTGTTACAAGTTCACCAAGAAAAACAGTAAATAGTCTGAAATTATCTCCCAGTTAAAGTGATTTTGCTAGACAGATGGTATCTACAAATTTTTCATACCAATAAGGAAGAAAAAGAAGAGATTCTCAAAAGCATCAAATATAATAAACTTTTCTTTAAAACAGGTGAAAGTATGCTACTTCATTCATTGAACATTTAGCCACAGTCTTCTGTAGGATCAGAATTTTACTCAGTATTTCAAATTCAGTCAATGAAAACACCTATTTCTGAATTTTCTGTTATCTGAAATCTGTCAGAACTGTATCTTTTCTAGAAACAACTTTGTTGTTCTAGAAACAACAATTTTTTTGAGATAAGTTAGTGTGACAATGATTTCTTCTCAAGGAATATTAGTGTAAGTAAATTAATACATAATTTATTTTTATTTTGCTCATTAAGTCTGATATTAAAATAGGATGAGGAAATATTTTCATTTCATGTCAGTTATACCCAGGTTATTTGTATGACATTTTTATGATATTTGTATTTGCATGACAATAATGTAAATCTTGATCTCTGCAATGTGAATTTTATAAATCTTGAGCTACTAATTGAAGACCAAAATCTCTTGAAGAAGAGATTTGAGGATTAATTTTTAAATCAGTTTTTAATCTGCTTATTCCATTTTCATTACTGTGCAGAGGAAATTTATAATGAAAAATACGGTACTTAACCTTTAATAATTTTCCTGTTTTCAATATTCTTAATCCCAAAGAGCCAAAAGACACTACACATCTAAAATATATTCTAGAGGAAACACTATAGAGTTCAAATCATATTGCTTATCTTTTATTTTACAGTAGATCTCTTAAAAAAACTTTAAAAATATTTGCTATAACTTCACTTGCTTAATGTAACATATATACACTATTTAAAAAAAATATGAGATTTTTTTAAAATATGAGATTTTGTCTGCATGCCACTGGACAGAAAATCCTTCCCTAGGAAGTGTTTTGTCACTTATGTGTGTCAAATAGCACAAAATACAAGTCAAAAAGAAGTCTTACCGCTGATAAAATGTTGAATTTATAAAGACATCACCTGTGTAAATTCATTGATATGAATTAGATTATGCCCAGCTGAATCGGCCAAGGGCTTTTCTACACATAGATGAGCAAGGGTGAATGGAAATCAATCTTTGGTTGATTTTTTTACTTGACTCATGGAAGGCCACAGGAGGTTTCTTCTCTTTAAAAGGATCAAGTTTTTGTACTAAGAATGGATTGAAATGAAGGGTAAGATTTTATGAAATATCTTCCTTTTGTGATTGTGCAGAATTAGATTGACTGTGGTTGCAGCTGTTGCCTGCACAGAAGGATATTTTGTGTAAAGTCCACCAAAATTATTGTGAAGCCTATGATAATAACTTGTTTGGTTTTTTTCTTCATTTTTTGCTTCATTAACATCTGACTTTGTCTTTAAATTTAGGATTTGACTTCAGAGTGGATGTGAATCCTGTTCATGATGCACAGGTGACTGGATATTAGCCAAATTTAGTTTTGGCTAAATATGGAGATTTTTGCTCTTTTTTGCAGGATTTTTGTTGCCTTGTTTTACAAGAAGAAAGTGAAAAAATAAATACACATTTTCTTCTGTTTTGTAAAACTCATCTTTAATTGAGTCAAAGAAGTCTTTGAACTAGGATATTCCAACCAAGTAAAATGAGCAAAATCAATAGTCTCACAAATAAAATACTGTTAAACAGTTACAATATTTTTTTTTACTAATTTATAAAATTCTCATGCAAAAAGCAACTCTATGCATAACTTTTCCTTGCTTGTATGGTTTTTATTTTCCTTTGCAGATTAAGGGAAACGTATTGACAGGTCATTTTTGTCCAATGCAACACCTGCTTGAGAAAAGAGAAAACAATAAACTTAGCATTGGAAACACATAGCAAAACTGTGTGAACACAGAGCATTTACACATGACATTCTTTGTGATGCTTAGCTTATTTGGATGGGCATATAATTATGTTTATTAGATGATGAAACTGTTACGATCAGTACCTGCTATTGTTTTTAACTCAACCCAGCAGTGAGACTCAGAAAACTTTAGTGGAGGGAGAGGGTCAGTACACGCAAGTCTGGCAGAGAGATGTGCAAGATTTCTGGCAGAGATCGAACCACAGTCCTGGACAAGGATCCATTTCCAACCTCCTGCCTGGAGAGAGACTGGAGTTTATAGCTTTCTTTACTATCTCTTAGATACTTGGATACTCCTGCTCTGCTGCAAAGGGTTTTATGTCCCGTGTTGCCCTAAGAAGCAAAAGAGACACCATTCTGTGTACTTTCATTAGTTTACTCTCTTAAGACCTAATGTAGTGATCAAGGAACTGGCTGCACATCAAATCATGTCCAAAGCCACCAACAAGCCTTGCTGAGCATCTAAGGCATAATAATATCGGCATTTTTTCTGTTCCTAATTTTTGTTTTCTGTTTTGTAGCATATACAAGTAGGAATTCCAAGGGGTTGCACATATTTTGAAAATGTTAAATTCTAAAAGCCAGCAAGCTTGTCTGCAAAATTAACCTTAAACTCATATGGACCAGCTCAGTGTGGAAGGGACTACTAAGTATTTAGGCTCATTGATTTACCCCCTTCCCTCAATAGTTCTGATGGCAGCACTGCTTCTGATCAGGAAGCTGGCCCTTTCAAGGGCTGTTGCTCTGTTCACAAATCTCTTTCAGAAAAGGAAGAACTTTCTTTTCTTAACCTTAGATTTTTCTTGCTTTTATGATGTACAGTGTTAAATTGAAAGTAGCTAGGATGTATGAGAAGGAGTGACTTTTTTTTTGAGGGGAAACATTTTTTCAGAAACTGCCAAGAGCTAAAATTCATTGAAGTCACAAAAAGTCTTTTTCATATAGTCCTTTCCTTATATATTTTCTTTATCTTTGAACTGAAAAGAATAGCAATATTAATCTAGTTCCAAAGTTTAGCAGTTCATTGATACCCAGTAAAATCATTCAAATTACATGCAGGAGGTGTGCAATTATCTTGGTAAAACAGGCTATAGATCTATTTTTCACTGTGCCTATGGACATAATTGCATTTAACTACTTCATTGCTAAAACCCAGATGAAGCATTGCATTTTAAGGGAACTTAATAACTTCTTTTAAATCAAAATACTAAAAAAAAATTGAGTACTGTTATGGTACTACTCTCTGACTTTACACTCTGAACAAAGAGCTCTGAACAAAGAGCTCTCACCCCTCTGTAATGGTTTAATCAAATGTTCCGCATTGTGGACATAAGAGATACATCACTCCACCTTGCACAAGACATCCCTTCTTGCAGAAAATATTTTAATGTGTTAAGACTGGGCAAGAGACAAAATCTGAGAACAATCCTTTATTTGAGTGGTTGGGTAGTTAGGAATGAGGCTCCTCAATTTCAGTATTTGTCACAATGAATATTCATTTAACCCTACAAAATGACAAGAGGCAGTTTGACAGCTTATGAGCAGAATGACAGTGGCATAACTGTGTTTTAGGAAATCTGAGCTAGCATTTCTAGGCCAAGGGAACAGACAATTTTTTCTAGGTTTGTGCAGATTTTTTTTAACACATTCCACAGTCTAGACAGATAGTTTTCTCTCTTCCACTTCTAGTAATAAATTTATAAAATTTCATACTAAAATCCAGTGGGCCATTAGCTCCAATCACTCCTCTTAGAATGCAGTGGCAGAGACCCTAATAATCAGGAGCCATTTTATAACTTCCAGCCCTAATTTATCTATGCTGGTTTATGCAATTATGCCCATGCACCAATGTTAACATCTAATTAAATAGAGAATTCTCCTCCTTAATGCATTCATGTTCTTTTCCTACCATTATATTTTCTAGAGTAGATACTCAATCTCAGAGTCTTCTTATCTCAGTTTGCAGATGTTTTTTTCCATCAATTACTTTGGTGGACCATTTCTGTGATTGTTGCATCTTAAATGAAAAATTTTTTGAAGAAAGGTGGTTGGGCCTGCATTTTTGTCAAAGTTGTCTTGTATGATGAAGTTTACACATTGCTGTCTCTTTGGAAAATGATTGTCTTTTTCTATTTATATATCTTCCCTTCTTCATCCCATGCATGCATGTTGGATTCCTAAACACTTTTGTTTCCTTCTTCAGACTTGTTAGGAAAAAGTCTGTTTTACATTGCATAGCACTGATTCTTGCTTTCAGCTTCCACTAGTCCAGGTTTCTCAGAACCCCAACCTACCCAGCCATGAACATTCCCAGAGACAGGACAACCACAATTTCTCTGGGCAACCTGTCCAGTGACTCATCATCAGGTAAAGAATTTCTTCCTAATAACTAATCTAAACCTACCATCCTTCAGTCAGAAGCCATTCCCTTTGTCCTGGAACTATGACTCCCTGTAAAAATTTCCTCTCCCACTTTCTTGTAGGCTCCCTTAAGGTACTGGAATGCTGCAATTAGGTCACCCTTGAAGCCTTTTCTTTTCCAGGTTGAATAACTGAATTGTCTCAGCCATTCTATATAGTAGAGGTGCTCCATCCATCTTGGTAGCTTCCTCTGGAATTGCTCCAACTGTTCCATGTCCTTGCTGTGCTGGGACCTCAGAGCTGGATGCAGGGTTCCAGGTACGTCTCACCAGAGCAGAGCAGAGGGGCAGAATCCCCTCTCTGGCCCTGCTTCCCACAGTGCTTTGGATGCAGCTCAGGACACTTTTGGCTTTCTGGGCTGTGAGTGCCCATGGCCTGGTCATGTCCAGCCTCTCATCCACCAGCACCTCCAATTCTCTCTGAGCAGGGCTGTTCTCATCTGTTCATGCCCAGCCTGTGCTCATACTGGGGGTTGCCCTGATACAGGTGCAGTACCTTGCACTTTGTCTTGTAAAACTGCATGGGATTTCTAAGTAAAAGACAAAGAGCTCTCAGTGGGAAGAATGGCAGAAGCAATGTGTTGCATGGATAGTGCTACAGATGCAAACGTATTCTTAATATAACTTCCACAGTGCCCCACAGGGACTTCTTGGCTATAAATTGTAGAAATTTTCTACCTAAAAAATGAAGAATTTACTAGCTGAGGACAATGTGTTTCTCCATGAGAAAAAGGAAGATTTTCTTGAAGAGAGCTAAGTTTCCTTTACAGAATTATTAATCTGGCCTTTTCTAGGTATATTTTCAGAAATCAGATTAATATTACTAAAGATGCCTTCACCTGTCTTAAAGGGAGTCAAGAATGACTGCATGTCTGGTTTGAATTGAATCCCTTTTTCTGTGTCTGATTCTCCAAGACCTGTCTGCTTTCTAGCTTATATCTTTGTCAGGCAAGATACATTATTACTCTAAAAGGAAAAGGAAGAAGTTAAAACCTGAGCCTATTAAAACACACTTTCATCTATCTTTCTCCAGACGCCATTTGTCTGTCTCCAAGTGTTTGTGTGTGTGAGATCTCAGGAACATTGCTTTAAAGAAAAATTTTATTTTCAGTTGAGCCTAAGGAACACCCAGTCAATTAAAGCAATCTATTCTTAGTCTTAGTTTATTCTTTCAGGGAAATGTAGGAGGACACACACACAAAATGTTTCCTTCTTGCAAACATAACCATGGGAGCCATTTTATACACCTTAAAGACTGGAAAGATTGGGACCATGTCTCTTCTTAAAGCCAGGTAAATTTTTCATTGTCAACATATAAATGATTTGGAGCAGAATTCAACAGCTTTGTTCTGACTGTATTGTACTCATGGAGCTGTTTATCTGTATTCATAGCTGAATGTACATTTCACAGCAATCAGCAATGGTATTTATATGTGGAATGATGCCTTGGCTTTACATTCACCATCTCCACAGACACTTTATTCACAGTTTGGTAGTGCTTAGCATTTTTTGTATGATAGAAAAAGGTAGAAAATGATTAAAATAACAGTCAGAAATTATCAGTTGGAACTCATTCTCTATGATGTTTCTGCTAATCTGAGATTTTTAATTAAAAATAAAAAAACACCCTTATTTTAAAATTGGCATACTAAAATTCTTGTGGACGTTGATTTCTTATAGATTATTTCTCAAAAGAAAAGTAGTAGATGAATGGTATTTTGGGTAGTTAAGTAAGATTTGATGTTAATTAAGTCTTAGCTCTGCAGCTCGAACTATTTGTGTGTTTTGTAAAAAGTTTGGCAATGTATATACTTTTCAAAATATATCATACTTCCTGTTGTCAGTATTGTGAATCCTAGATGATTGCTAATATTACATCATTATTTTTCAGGAACACGTTGAAAAAAAAAACTCTTGCAAGGTCTGGGAAGGCAATCTTCATAGGAAGATACTGGGCTTACTTTGTTTAAGTATGGGGAAATGGGGAGTGATATCTTTCTTTCATGAACGGCATGAAGCTGTTCCTTACAGAGCTTTCTAAGCCTCTATTGTTGCTATACCCTCAGGCTTCTCGCTGCAGGTCTTCGTACTGCAGGAGGGATTTTAATTTTTTGTTCTGATTCATTCCTAAGACCACCCTAATCCAGTTGTAAATGGGTCATTCAGACTAAATAGTGAGAAGCAGCTCAATTTTAATGTAGTCATATCGATTCTGCAGTGTTGACTACAGTGAATTAATCTTAATATTTGTCTACAAAATCTTCCAGGCTTATCTCAAATAGACCAGCCTGGGGATGAGGTGGGTCACCTCAACTAACCTGGAACTTTAGGAACTCTCAGACCTCAGTATTGTCCATCTGTGTTGTACATGAAGGTCTCGAGGCACTTACTGCAATGTCAGCTGAGATAGGAAAGTCCTAATTTTGCAGCTAGAAAACAGACAAACATGAAGTCCCAGATCCCTTAAAATACCAGCAAATCCTTCTATTCACAGGAAATTGAGTAGGAAATATGTGCAAGAACAATTTCTCCCACCCTGTGACCATTGAGGCACTCTTCCTATTTAAGGCATCCTAAAAAAGAAACAAAGCAAAGGACTCAGCACGGTTTTTCTCAGAATAATACTCCAAATTATTTTATGTGAGTCCTGAGGTGCTTCAAGCTGGTGTAACAGGTGGGAATTTTGCTCCAAAGCTGAATGAATGTGCACATGAGGCACACAGCCAAGAGTCTTAAAACACTTATCACACACTACCAGATTCAGGCAATCATATGAGTTTCTCCAGCTCCCTGAAAATGATAACCACAGAGTGGTCAGATGTGTGTTTCTATTTCTGTTTGCAGACACGTGGAAGTGGGTTAAGAGCACACTGTACATTTTTGCATAAGTATATGTTTTTGTCACTCAGTGAAGTCTTCATGTCAGCCTACAGATAAAACCATTATAAAGTATCCCTCTAGAAAATACTTGAACATCAGTATTCATATTTTTGTCTGCAGTGTAAGAGAACTTTTGTGATAAGTATCTACCATTTTTTTTTCTGTTGATATTACCTTTTCCGTTCAGACAGAAAACAACAGATAGAATCCTTTGAATGGGTTACTTCTTCACATTCATTAAAGGGTCAATGACTGAACCTGACATTGTGCAATGAGAAATCCACACTGCCTTTGGATACATGCCTATAAACCAGTGCACTGAAATGACAGTGTGTGTTTTGATGTGCAACCCCTACTATTTCCATTTTACAGAGAGAGAAAAGGGAAAAGAAACAAGGGGAGACAAGAAGCAGGCTAGAGGAAAGAGCAGGAGGCTGATCAGTTATAAAAGAAAGTAACCATTATGAAAAAATACCACTTCTGAGTCGAGAGAATGGGCTAATGATCATACCTGTCAAAATAATTGTTAACAGGAAAGTAGGTTTTTTACCTTTATTTTCACTATGGCATTTTTGCATGGGAATGCCCTACAAGACCCTTAACAGCACGTTTGCCCAGAAGTGCTCTAATTAACTGTACCAAATGGCCTACTCCACTGTCATGCTAATGCCTTCTATCTGGCTGTTTGCTGGCCATCATGTATCATTGTTCAGCAAATGACAGCAGTCAGGTTATTAAAGGTGTAGATATTAAATTAACAACAGTGGTAAACATTGTAGCTGTACTTCACATCTCAGCAGAGCCAATGAAGTGGATGACACTGCATCCATGCTGATATGCTGCAATGACAGATGGGCGTCATTTAACACAAATACATCAGTGGGCAACCCACGTACCACAGCTGTCCTCCACTAAATGAATTAGATCAGGGTAATTAATCTAAGGCAGAAAGTATTACTAAAGTGAGTCCTAAGCGGAATTAGAAACGAATGAAATATCCTGTTAAAAGAGGGAAGGAAAAGAAATAGGAAAAAAAAAAAAAGCTTATTGCAGCATGAGTGTGGAAATGATTATTAAGTATTTTAATTTGACACAAAGAAGACAATGCCCATCTCTTAGTGTGAAGGCGTGTATAATAAACACTCTTTTGTTCTCTGGTATTTTATCATAATGTTTTTTGTCACTGTGTGCGTCAAGGAAAGCAACAACACCAGCAAGGGACCAAGATGTTAGATTTGATACTCTAATGTAAGAAATCCTATCATCTTTAGTACTTACCTGTACTGCTGATGGACTTATTCCTCGTTACATATCTTCCACTTATATTGATCAACCTGCTTAATTTCTACGACATTTTATCAGAAGGATGTCTTATTTCTGGTTTTGGCCTGAGGATAGCTGTAAAAATCCCCAACACAATTCCCATTCCTTAACACAGAATTTGTGGTGTTTCTCCATCACTGTTCTCTACAATCTCTCCTATCTGTATTGGGTAAAAAAAAACATCAGAAACCCCCCCCAAAAAAGCCCAAAAAAAACCCACAGAAGGAGAAAAACAAGTTTGTCTTGCTGCCATTCTGGTTGGTTGCAAAAATATTTCAATATTTTTTATTATATATTGGTATCAATGTTCTATATAAGTACATGACAAGTTTGTTGGGGTTTTTTTTCAGTTAAAACCAAATCGATGTTGTAATGTATATTTGAGATCATAAGATCATAAGCATGTTAAATGAGCAATACTTACAGCTACGGTATATCAATTCATTCCCAAATCTAGACAATTTCAAGAGCAGTTATAGAAGAAATGCAACAAAGAAATGTAAGCCTGAAAATTTCATTGTTAGTCTTGCAGGTTCTGTATTAATTCTGTTCCACTTCATTTAGTGTATGACATCTGCAATGGAAAATTTCCCTAAAGGATGTCTCTGACAAAGGCAAGCATTGATCAAGCATCATGTACTCACTTGATGCTGTCAGCTCACTTTCAGCTTCCTCTTTATTCTTCTCCCTTTGCCTAAGAGAGCTATCATCCTTCAAAACACATCCTTCTCTGCAGGTAGAGAATGGGATTTGCTACTTGTTTTAATATTTAGGGGAAAAGGGAGTTGTGGAAGGAGAATTATTTTGGGAATAGGTATTATAGCAGTGATTATGTTAGACTGGTGCAATGGAAACAGATACTGCTACTAGACTACAGGCAATTTCTGAAATGTATTGACTTTTATGATAGTGATGTTTAAAAACAAGTCACAATGTGTGTTTCAAAGCGCTTCCAAATTATTAAATACCTATTTACCATTGTTTTGGTATAATCTCCATTGCAAAATGAACCTTACTCTCTGTAAGCATTGCACATTCTGTTATTCTTTCTCCCTGCTAAACCAGAGCAGTGTTATGAAAAGATGATATGGCATATGCTTGAAAATTCCGGCATAACATATTTTGTATAAAAGTTGTCTTCTTATGTGTAAGTACTTTAGGAGTGACAGAGTGACAGACCCTCAGTTATTTTTGATTAATACCCATACTTTTTCTACTTCTGTTTTACTTTTGCTTCTATGGCATCATGAAAAATGTCCATCCAACCCAACAGCACTATCTCTTATTAATCTGTTCCTACTCTCATTGAAACATATTTTTCTTCCATGCATAAAATCTCCCTGTTCAGATCAACTTTTCCCTATAGCCTTGAGTGTGTTATAGATTTCCTTCATTTTTAGTTTCAAGATGCAGCATAACTCTCATCTCTCTAGCTTATACTGGTGGAATTTTCGTTTGCATAAATAGTCATGGCATGCCTTCCTTGAATAAAGGGACATTCTTATTTTCTTGTGAAAGCTTTATTTCTTTTCTGATCCCCATAGAAAATCAGCCAAATATCATTGGATAAATCAAGTAGAGTGTGGGATTTTACGATGCCTTAAAACCCATTCTTCTGCAATACATCAATGTTTTGAACCCACCCACATATTATTTTTACATGAGTATGATATCAGTTTTATCCTTGTAGACCTTCCATCACTGATGTCTTGTTTCACTCTTACATAAAATTTAATTGCTTCACTTTTACATAAAATCTTCACTCATATCAAATTCCTGAAGTCTGGGGAATCTCTCTCCATCAGGAAAGACTTTGGGAGCTGGACCTATTTGGTCTGGAGAAGAGTGAAAGGGGATCTCATTAATGCATATAAATATCTCAAAATCGTGTGCCCAGAGGGTGGGCCCACACTCTTTCAATGATGTCCAGTGACAGGACAAGGAGTAATGACCATAAACTAAAACACAAGAAGATCCACTTCAACACAAAGAACCTCCTTACACTGAGGGTGGCAGAGCACAGGAACAGGCTGCCCAGGCTCTCTCACTGGGGACATTCAGAGCCCACTCGGATGCATTCCTATGTGACCTGCTCCAGGTGACCCTGTCTTGGCAGAAGGGTTGGGCTGGGTGATCTCCAGAGGTCCTTTCCAACACTAACACTTCTGGGATCCTGTGATTACTGCTCCTTGATTGCAGGGATCATATACACCTAGGGTTTTAGATACAGTCATGGCTATGATTACTTACATACCACAAAATAAAACATGGACTGCAATATAAACTAAATATATAGTATATGTTCTTTTCAAATTTAAGGGGAAATGCTTCCAGTTTTTCTTTATTACACTTGTTCTGACTTCCAGAAATTCTTGTACCTATAAAAGGTGCCCCCTTTCACTGAAATCATGCCAGCAATTGGGTGGGAAAGCTGCATGTGGTTTGAGGTTTTTGTGGCATGGAGACTGGGAACTGAATGGAGACAATAAATTAACTTTGTGGAGATGTTCAAAACTTTGTATAGTTACAACTTCAGTTTCTTCTTATTTGATCCCGAGTTGCATTGCTAGTTTTGAGGTGAAATGCTACAAATATTCCATTGCTACTATTTTCTTTGACTTGAACTCTAGACAATGATCTACTTTTTGCAAATCTTTGAAATTTGGGATCTGTGACAAGTATAATCGGCTACACTGCAGAAAAATCATGCATAAACTAAGTTAGAAATAAATGATGATTTATCAAGGTGTCAGATATTGTGTGATGATAGATGAACCACAAAGATGTAATAGTATAGTTTGCATACTCATTGAAGTGCTGCATCTTCATCAGAAATATATTCCTATAGTTTTTGAAAATTAGCCAAAAACCTTAGAAGAAACAACCACCACTTTGCATGCTCCACAGTGTCATAATGCTGAAACTTCCTGATGCAGCTTCTCTCTTTCAAGTTCTTGAAATGTCATGTAGTGGTGGTTTTATCTCCACTGCTGACTGCAGTGAAATCAGGAAGAAGTTTTCTGAACTTTGTTGGGTGTTCATGCATATACAGCGTAAGAGACTCATCACTGAAACCTTTATGTACTTTTACACCTTAAGCTTTAATAATTAATACAATAGTGATTTTTATGAATGTGAAAGTGAATCTTTCTCTCAATGTCCCGATATGGCTTTTTTTTACAACATTACTTTGCAGTGGTCAGATTAAAAGTGCTACATGAGACATGGACACACCATCTCAGGAGAGCAGACAATTGTATTTGAGATGAAATAGTTTAAAATTGCACTTTCAAAAAAAATAAATAGTATCATCGGTATAAATACTGGTAAAAGCTGCTATATATATATACTCTGTGGATTGAATTTCCTGTTTAACTACAAAACCACTTCACCTAAGACAAAAGCAATTATTTTCATAAGATTGATCAGTCCCACAAGTGATTTTCCTGAAAGATAGAGAGTACGAATTATTCTGCATTAAAATTTAATTCTATATATAATTTGCTGAATCAACCCAGAAAAGTTTTTACAGTGTTATGCAAGCAATGATCCGTGGGGAGTGGAAAAACTAATCAGAATATGATCACACAAGATTTCACAATCAGCACATGATAACATCTGAAGACTGCTGACTTCAAAGGAGGAAAAAATTATTTCAAATGACGTTGCTAAACTTCCTTGAAATCTGCCTAATTTTTGAGATTGCACTTCAACTTTTTTCCTTTCCTTCTCCGCCATTGTTACTCTTACTTTTTAAATGTATCTTATATATGGAATTAAAGATAGTTTATAAGCCTGGGGTTCCATGTGAAGAATATTTTTTAATATAATTTATAACAAATGTCTTCCTACTATATAACCTCCAACTTTTTTTGAGAGGAGATAAATTTGGTGCCCAGCATTTTCAAAAAAAGGATTAATCATAAATGTATTTTACTAATTAAATGTAACTGTAAATAAACTAAGTTCCTTTAGCTTTGGTGAATGTTGAGAATTAGTTTTGTAAGAGTAGGATGCCATAGTACAATAGACACCCATTTTTAATGTGTTATTTGATACACTTTTTCAGGTTTACACAGTAGCTCCCTATACATACACAGTTCCATAAAAATGCTAAATGTAGAGAAAGGAAAACAAAACTGAACCAAACCATTGATACTATTTCAGAAACTTCACCATACCCGTTAAATTTCCAGGTCTTTCTCTTATTAAACCTGTGTAGTAGGTCTAGACAATTAGTACTATTGTAGCACCTCATGTCTGGTTCATGTTAAATCTTTAGTAAGAACTAAACAATATTTTCCACTGATTTCCAGACAACTGCAAAGACTGCAAAAGGCTTGACTCTCGTACCAGAAGATGTCAGGTTATGTGGTCATAACCCTCTTCTTTTCCTGACCCAGTTTGATTAGGCTAATTAATACCAGGATTTGCTTCCAGCAGTCTTCTCAATCTTAACAACTGCTCATTGTGGGAATACTGCTGCAAGGCAAGTGCAGAGAGGTGTGACTTTTTGTGTCCTTTTCCTTTCCTTGTGCACAAGAGCAGAGCTAGTCTCAATAAATCTCTGTGATATATTTTATCATCCTTGACACAAGAACTGAGGGAGCAAGAGTTTCCCTAGAAGACACTGTTTAGTTCCTAGTGGAAATGCATGTGTTTTCATTCTGGGAGGTCTGGTCTGCACATTTTAATCCTCATGGCTGGTAATGTGTTTTATTTCAGGGGTTATGAGTAAAGCTTACCTAATTTTCTGCTGCAGTGCATCATCTTCTTTCCATATCTGTTGAAACTTAAAGGCTGCCTGCTAGGCCTGTTCAGCTCTGGTGCATTGAAGTTGAACAGACAAGTATGCTGGAAAAGAAGGCATAAGGATAAAAAAGGTCAGGAAAGACGTGTAAACCAATCAGAACCAAGTACTCTGGTCATCAAAGGAAGCAACCTTCTGTTTATTCTACTCAGGAAGGAGATCAGTAGTTCACTGTTTTTGTTTGTCAACAATTATCAGGTCTTATTATCATATAATCTATAATACAGTAGCTCTTATATAAGTCTTCCAGGCCAAAGAAATAAACATTTTGTCTGTAAACCAGAAAAGGAGAGATATTCTCTGTGCTTCAACTTTTGTATCCTTGAGACAATACCAAATATTTCTCTGAAGCCAGTTTATGTGGTATTACAGGGCTTTCCATTGGTTTTTAGGGATTTTGAATCAGGCCTCGAGTAAATGATGTTTTTGTTAAGGAATTATTTTCTCAGTCTCTTTCCTCTATCCTTCTTCATTTCTTTAGTATCTATTTTCTTTAAAGTAATCACATATTTCATGGTCATGCTTTCTGGTTCACTGAAATCCAGCACTGGAATTACAATATGGAGTTGACAGAAATGCTTCATTGAATGTAGTGGAACCTACCCATGGATCTGTTTTACTAATTACAATATTTTTTATTGAATTTGTTCTGTATAGTTCATTAGAAACAATTCAGCAAGAGAAATCTATTAGGGTGAAACTAGAGGGCAGATCTGTTGAAGTTTATTCACACCAAAAATGAGGAATTTTGTAACAAAGTATTAAAACATCATATCTTATGTCAACAAGTAAAATACACTGATGAAATGATCATCACCACTAATCAGAAATGAAAGAACATGATCCTTGTGGCTACACACTGACCCAAAAAATTTTCAGGTCACGAAATTTCCTTGTAGTTCATCTTGTTATTCAAAGTAGTCTAATAAAATTTTGTCAATATTATGTTATTTTGAACCGAGTTTTGAATGGCACCAGAAATTATGAGTTAAAAATAAGTTGAACTCCCAAGGTGCAAAAGTGTTTCAGATGTTTTCAAAATTGCTCTTGATTTATATTATTGGAAAAGAAAAAAAATATTCTTAATGATCAATTCCATAAATGGAAATCTTCAGACAATATATAAAAATTTAATGAAAGACTGCCAGATGGAGTTAATTTTAAATTTAGAAAACGTGTATATAAAAAGAAAGAAATAGAATTCCACATCCGCAGAGGTCTCATATTTCAGTGCATTACACCCTAGATATCTTGTTTCAGACAGCAGCTTACTCAGCTTTCAAATACATGCGAGTATCTAGGTCTTGTTGCTGAAGAACAGTTTGAAATAATAAGAATTTTATTCACTAAATATTTCACAGAATGGAGGAGAAAAAGATAATCAGTCACAAGACAGAGGGATAATAAAGGAATGATTGAAACACAAAATTAAAGAATGTGCACTAAAACTAGCATGTTATTTGTATCATCTGATACAGACTGAATATCATTAAAGTTCCTGTAGGCTCTAATCAGAATTTGAGGGTATGAATATTAAGCAAAAAGAAGTGAAAGTTCCTTATCTGACTTAAATAATCTACAAACTATCATCAGTGAAAAAAAAAGAACATACCCTCCTTCCAGTGAACCCCGCCAGGCCCCCTCAAGCCCCAACACACACATACACACACACACACACACACACACACACACACACATTCTCACTCACTCCAGAAAGCTGTTTAGAAATTAAGTGAGATATATTCCTCAGCTAAGTGAACAGATCTTTTTATAACCTACAAGTTATTTGACTTACCTTGACAGCCAAGTGTCCTTCCTTTATGTGACCCTTTCTCATATTCCTACAGGGACTTCTATTTCTAGTTTAAATTGATGAAAATTGCACCCCCCCCAGTTTTCATCAGTGAGAGTTTTACAATTAGCAGTGCATGTAAAAACAGGGTTTAGGTTGGTGTCTGTATGTCCCCCAATTTATGCCCGCTGATCCACGAGCAATTCCGTTACGAGATAATTAAATGAGGTCAACGAGAGCCTATTCTGTTCTAATCACTGGCTGAAATCATCTGAGTGTAAGACACAGACAGCTATCACTCCTGGCTGCAGGTATTTTCATACTTGGTGACATGAAGGTTCTTACTGTTTGCCAGGAGGGCTTGACAAAGAATTTGCAAAGTGTGAACTACAAGGCACACTGGATCACTAGGTGCAGCCGGAAGTGGCTGGAATGGATGAGAAGGCTGGATCATCCCAGAGTTTAGCTCTGCTGCAGCCAGCCATCCCTCCCTGCAGGTTTTTAAGCTGGCTGGGGAGCTGGGGCTGTGTATCCACTCACACACAATCCCCAGAGCTCTTCATCCTCTCAACTGTGTGCAGTGCCTTGTACTCTTTCAGCCATTTGAAGACTCTGAGTGCCACACAGGGAAAGTTATGCACGCTTTTGCATTAAATGACACTGCTAGCATCTCCTTCAAATACCTTTAAATGCATTTATTCTTAGGGGAGAATTGTGTGTAGTAAGGCATTCAGCTGTGCTAGGCATTTGGCATTTTTTTTCCAACGTACACACTGTAATTTTTTTTATGTTAGAGTTTACAAGGTTGAAGAAGTGCATGTTGACCTGGTCATTTCCTTGCAGACAACAGAAGAAAAGTGGTTTTTTTCAGGAAACAATTACAAAAGGAAAGGGCAATGGATTTCCTGACCCATTCTGGTAGGGCACTTCATTCATATAGATAATGGGAAGAAAGGCATGCAGCATTTGTACGTTGGTATTGAATCATTGGTGAAGATGTGGTGTGATGTGATAAGAGAGTGGATGAAATTGATTCAAAAGAAAAATCATCAAAACACACTTTCAAGCAGAGCTCTTAACAGAGAGCTGTTCCTGTATTCCCTTTTATAATTAACATCCAGTTTTTTATCAGACTTCTTTCTGAAGTCTAAATAAATGCCCCTATTGTGTGGCTTCTGGCTTATATCTTGCAGAAGACACAGGTTCTAGTTCATCATTAAAAACAAATCCTAGTTTTATGAGCCATATAAAGAATAAGGCTGCCCATGGCTATAATTGAGTTGCTGAGTTTTATCTCACTACAGTCTGTTGGTGTCTCTCTAGCTATAAAACAAGCAATTTTACAAAGACCCTGCGGTGCACAGAGCAAGACTTTTGGCTTTCTAGTTATTTAGTTCCCTGTTTTCTCTGCTTTTTTTTCCAGAGGTATCAGATGCAAATTAGGTTTCTAGTTTCTCTTATCTCTTTGTTCCTTCCAAAGCTGAGATTGATAGCTTTAAGGAGATCAAAGTCAAATTTCAAATGTATCCCAAATTAATAATCTCCAGACTATCATACACCTTGTACTCAGAACAAAAACGTAAAATACATAATGACATGAGCATGGTAAATATGGTTCTTCTGTTAGACTAAGTAAAAGTAGATTACACATGTTTTTTAAACTTCAAAGGCCTATCCTGTTAGTCAGGTTTCTTTAAGGTCTCAAAGGCACTGTGCACTACCTTTTGTGTAAGAAAAATAGAAGACACTGCAGCAAGAATTTGAGAGGATCTTTTTCCTGCTAACATTGCAGTTTCAAAGATAAATGGACAAAACATTTTAAGAAAAGAAAAATAGGGGCATTTCTAATTTATTTAAAGCAAATATAGAAATTTAAAAAGCATCAAAACTGGTTTTTGCTTCATACCTGATTGTAATAGATATTAGTCTATTGTTTTAGATATTCTGGCCAAACAGGTCACTAGAGACAAAAATTATGGGCCCTTATATTCTCTTCCTATGCCATGAAAAATGAAGGAGAGAATTGCTCATTTCCAATAGACTGCAAAATCCGCAGGTCTAATCCAAAGCCAGCTCCCACTGACAGTAATGAACAATGACAATGTTTCCTAGTGTCAATATTTTGGACTGAGCTGCCTGAGGCAAATGAGCCTGCATTTGGGGCCCACAGAAAGTTGCATGACCAGGGACATGTCAAAACCATTGGTGCAGGTCGTGTGTGCCTGCACACCGTCCCCACAGAGCTGCTCTCTGACAGTGGCCAGGCAGCTGGCAGGTGGCCACGGTGCCTCCTGGCTGGCAGCCAGTGCCTCTTATCTGTGCCCTGGTGAGCAGGCTGTTATAACTAATCCCAAGTTAAAGGAGAGGTTTTAGTATGAACTTGATAGGAAAAAGTGTCAGGAATAGCTACATCCTCCCTGCCAGGAGTGCCTCTGATTTTTCTTTCCCGCAACATTGGTTTTTTTTTTTGGAGTGCTCAAAGGCAGATGTTTAGAGAAAAATAATGTTTGATCCTCAAACAATCCTCTTCCAAACTGTTCTCTTCCAAAATAAAAGGATGCTTGTATGTATGTGGAGGTGAATAGAAGAAACTAATCCTATTGTTCAGCATAGATAAATACTTCTGTGATTTGTACATAAAAGCATTTGCTTGGGATTGTGCATGGTAATCTGTTTGTGAGTTAAGAAATACATTCTTTCTAACATGTCTTCTGGTATAGCATTGGGTGACAATTTGATCCTGTATATGCTTACAAAATATATGTTTTGTTATTCTCTGTGCAGTGCTGGAAGCACCTGTATTTCCCCTATGGGAAGTCTATTGTGATGTGACAGATCTTCTCAGACAGCACTTCTGGGAAATACCAAAAACTCTACACAGCACTTGAGATAGAAGAAATAGAGGGGTTTGAGTGGTTTATATACTTCAAAAACTCTCAGAGAAATATATTCTGAAAACACTAGACTGTCAAAAAAATTTCCTTCATTGACTGGTAAAAAACAGCAGCTATCCTCACGTTGCTAAACTTCTGTGTCCCAATTCCCACATCTAAGGATAAGGAAAGGCATTGTTCTCCTTGGTGTAGTCACTCAGCTGAGGCTGACAGTAAAGGTGCAAATTGTTGTCAGTTGCCATTACTTGGTTATGTGTTATAACATACTATGGAAAAATAAACTCTTAATGGAAAAGTACCTGAGAATTAGCGAATTAGAGAATTACCCTTCTCCATATGCACTGAAACTGATTAATGATCAAAACTGTATTTGAAAAAAAGCTGTCTCTCTGCCAGTCTAAAGTGAAAAATATAATCCAAACAAATTAAGAAATCTGATTACCTCTGGAATGCAACTAGGCTCTAAATGAAAGTTGAAAAATGAAGAGCCAATATTTTTGTTTTCAGTCCACAAGTGCACTTAATTAATAGAAGATATAAAAGAAAAGGAATAAAAACTCAGAGGAAAATACAGACCAAGGAGTAATTTTCTCATTAGCCACCATTTTGACAAGAATCAGACTCTGCTTCACATGATGTCTTGTATTATAAGCCCCTCCTGTCACACTTTGGAGCTCTGCAGAACTGGAAAGAATGAATAAGGTGGGAAGACGTGGGGAACTGAGCTCTCATTTTCTTACCCTAGGTCTGCTGACATCTGTCTGCAGTTACACAGGTGGGAAGAAGGGATTATATTTGGACATTGCCAAAATGGCTGTGAAACATCATCGGTGGGTTTGCTCTGCTGGTTCCATCTGTCTGTGCCTCAGTGCACATGCAAGGTATTTTTAAGCCACCTGCTGTTGATGCAGTGGTTTCCTTTTTTTCCTTTTTTTTTTTTCTTTCTTTTTTTTCTTTTTTTTTTCCAAGTGGCATTCAGACTTGCAAGATCAAAGTATTGATCAAAATTCAGTGAATGGCTTAGTATTATCTCTAAACCTAAACTTGCCTATCTAGATTCCCATTACACTAACTCCTGATAGGCTGGGACATTTTCTGAAGTATTCATTTCTCACCATGGTGACACTGCTATTATAACTACGGATGCTGCCTTTGATCACAACAAAATTATACTGACAATATGGACTTGTTTTTTCTATACTCGCTCTCACTCGAGGCTTGGACTCAGGTGGACTAAAGAAGGTTGAACTAAATAACATTTTGTTCTATCTATCTTTTATGATAGTAAAAGAAAAAAAAAGTACCAGGATGTAAAATTGTCCACAACAGGAACTGTGATGTGTGTCATCAAACAGTAGAATGTGTCCAGTAAAAAGGGCAGAGAAACACAACTATAAAAGCTCTAACTGTTCCATGTCTTCCAACTACTGCAGTGTCTGTTGAGTGAACTGGTAGTGTTTTCTTAATTGATAATTAATATTTTTGGATATTTTAAAAGAACAGGTAAGAAAGAACTCAGTGTCAGAGCTTCAAACAGTAATGACAAAGTTCTAATAATTTCTATATTTTCTATTTCTTTGAGGAATCACTAATCACTTAAATCAATATATTGACACTGATTTCTACCAAAACAGAATTTAGATTTACTGTACAGGATTCTCTGTTCCATCAACTATTTTCAACATCGAAGAATTAAATTTGAAATGTCACCTTGTTCACAATGGTAAGTTCACAATAATGGATGTGAAACAGGGAGGTTTTGTCGCTTGTGGTGTTCCTTCTTCCCAATATCTCATTCAAAATTAGGAAAAAGGATGGGAAATTTCAGGAGATATTTTGAATAATTCCAAGGGAAAGAAGATGCCAGGTTGGTTCATTATCACCTCCAAAATACTTCTTCAGTAAATGAAAGCAAAGTTAAACTTTGTGAATTTTCTGCTTGTGTAATATATACAAAAGCCAGGAAGAATACAGATCTTTGTTTATGCATACATATATATGTCCACATAAACAAACAAAGAAAGAAAATTTAAAGAATCAATTGTTTTCATTTCAATATTTTAAAATTTAATATTTCAATGAAATTTAAATGAAGTAATAATAAAAATAAATTAATTAAAAATCAGCATAATAAATTAAATTTATTTTAAAATATTAATAATTATTTTTATACCATGAAGTGAGAAAAACAAACTTTGGAAGCTTGATAATATAATAATGTATGTATGTATGAAAATACATCTATAAATATGAAAACTGACTTTAAAATAAGTCATATGTAACTCTTGGGAGAAGAAAATCAAAGCTTCATAAGCATGATTAATACAAATCTAAAACTACCCTTAGGGACACTTTCTATGAAAGGTTACCATTGCTTATCCCAGAACTCTTCCTGACATGGCAAGACATTGTCTGCAATTTAACAGCCTTTCAGCAAAGTTGCTGTCAGTAATCTTACCAAGTGTATTTTGAATTTATGATACATATTAGCTTACTGGTCCACTTGTGATTGTAACCTCTTGGAAATCAGGAGCCAGAGAAAACTGTTTCTTAGAGAGATTTTCCAGTCAGCGACAGCTGTGCTTTATCACTCTGGCTGAAGACCCTGTGGTACATGCTCTAGCTCTGATACCTATGAGGGCACCAACATACAATAAATGACTAAAGGATTAGTAAGAACTGTGTCTCAGGCCTGGCCCACTGGATATATTTATTTGGCAGACAATTCACCAAACATTTAATCTAAAGAGGCTACAGAACATCAGACATAGTCGAACTTGAGGTCAGCTAGTCTTCTTGGTTATAACAGATTATTTATGTCTTTGTATGTCCCATAGTACTCCATCAGTACGTGGATATTGTTAGGTAGGTTACAGTAGTGAGATTCCAGACCAAATAAACTGGTCCTGTGGTAAGCATTACAGTACAGGCATTGCTAATTATTTATTTCCTGCTGTTAAGCAGAAAACAGGCTTGACTGCCCTAACAACAGCTGCAGCATTACAATGTGTGAAACACTGTGGACTTTATGTGCTGGCTGTCCTGAAGAGCTCTGGGGGCAGTGGGTATTACAAGCAGGTAGACTAGTTGTCAGAAGAGCCTTCTGAAGAGTCCTAGCACATCAACAGCAATTAATGCAGGTGGTATTCTAGACAAGGGAGCTAATGAGCTTTAATATGCATGCAGGTGAGGGAGTGCTGAATCAGTAGAGCCATTAATGAACCTATGACAGCCTAATTAGCTACAATTTAAAATCTATGGAATCTAATCAGAAGAGCTGAACACTGCTGCAAATCTGTGTATGAATGAGTCTTTCTAAATACTCCAATCTGTTGCTTAGTCACTGATTGATAGTAATTGCTTTTTTTCCTCCATTGTGTATAGGAAAATGCCCAATTTTGTTCTGATGGAGGAGGACACAACATTGAAGTTAAATGCCTGAGATATTTGACTGCTTAAGTTTTAATCAGGAGATGTTTAAAAAAAAATCAAAGTAAAATTAATTTCAAGCCCTGAATATAGATGATTAAAAATACACCACCAACTTTTCATGTATTTGGCAGGCAGAGATTATATAGTAGTTAATCAACTCCAAATAGCTTATATGAAATTAAAGATAGAACTACAGCTGAAGTGGCATAAAATACACATATTAATATAAGAACTTCTTTATATAGGAATGTTATTAAACTCCTTAGATGAATGATTTTTAATACAACCAAAAAAGAATTTTCCTATTAAAAGAGGACAATAATATCTCCTGAATGTCGTTATTAAAAAAAAAATCAAAAATAATTAGAACCTATTATAACCCTATTACAAAATATTATATTTTCCTTTTCCAAAACCATTATGGGAAAAAAGAGTATTTGGTAGTGCACAGCCAAAGTACACAACACGACTAAAGGGTATGTCCAATATTGTCACTGAGATAGGAACTATTCTAAATGGTAGTTTTTATATCTGAAACACTATGAAATTTTTCTTTTGTTGATGGCTCAGATCTCTACTTTATGGATGTGAAATTACATGAGAATTTGCCTTTACTAGCCAGCTAGAAATCTCTTGCAATAGTACAATAGGCAGATGAGTAGAAATGATGAAGAACTGAGATCTCCTTTTTTTGCATCAATTTACCAATCCCTGGCATCCTTAGTAAATAGTACTGTACTGAGTGTACATTTAACTAGTTGTTAAAATGAATCTACAAGGATTTGCTCATTTAAAGTCTTTTCTATTTTTGCTATTTTGCTAATTATTGAGGTCATACTGTTCCATGTCACTACTGACCTTTTCATGTAGATACAAAGTATTTGAAAACAGGAAAAGTGTAAGATAGAGTTTTAAGCCACCCCTGATGGCTGTGAACTTGAAATTGCTATTTCCTGAATATTACTATTGAATATTTATTGAATATTACTATTCATGCACAGCAGGTTGATGAAGAAGGAAAAGGAGACGGAAGAATGCTGGAAGGGAGGACTTGGGAGACAATATACACCTTAAAGATTGTTCCTTTTTTTGTAGTATTTGAGGCCACGTGATGATCTCAACATCCCAGCTTTCCTTTCTTGCCACTGTACAGCTGAATTAGGAAATACCCGGGGGAAAGTACTTTAAGGATGTTCTAGGAGGAGCTATCAGCTGTGTTGCATGCTTTTTCCACAGCCTCCAAGTGACTGGATTTCAAGTAGAAATTGGTCAAGAAAACTTGGTCAGTATTTTAAACTTTCTCCCTATAACTTCTGTTAAGCCTCTCTTTTCCAGAGCTGGAAATGTATTTTAAGTGAGGCTTTTTTTAAAAAAATGAGGTCACATTTTTTTGTCCAAGATATTCTACAAATCTTAGTGGGAAGTCGGTGAGAAAAGGCTCAGCTTACACATCTGTTACCTGGGAAAATCCTGGAGACAATCACAGGCTTCAAGCCAGTTTGTAACCTGAATAGCTGTTTATGAATATCTTTCAGATCACAATGCACTCAGTGATGACATCTGAAACAATTTTGAATTAAGAATAACAATGAGGGAATTGCTGTCTGATCTCTGACAAATCATGGACAGAAGAAATAGTGAAATTCACAGAATAAATGATTTGCTAGGAATTATTTCCTTGGCTATAATCATCACTGCCACTCACAAATAATTTTCTGAGCAGCAACACCAGCTTTACTGCAGATGAACTTTATTTCTGGTGGTGCTTTTTAATATCATAAAGAGATTGAAGTTTGATTTAACATAATCCAACAGCACAATCCTCTTCTTTTGATAAAGTGACCAGCCACATCTCAATAGATTAAATTTTATACACATTTTTACGTTGCAGTTTTAGTCATTGAATTATCCAACAAATTAAGACATAAATGAGGAGGATCCCTGATCCTGAACCCTTTATTGATACAAATAGTAACTTTGCTTAACTTTTATGCAGAACCAATTCTTAAGAGGTTCCCTACATTTATTTATCTTTCCCTAAAATAGTGAAGTGTTTTAATGTCATGGACATATATGTTATAATAACCACATTTTCACACAGTAGGCTTTGGTCAGTGTTCATCTTTTTCTTATCTCCTTTGCTCTCTATATTTATAGACACACATCTATTTACATTTATGGAGATATTTACTCTGTATATTATGTGAGTTTCTCTTCCCTGGTGTTATAGTAATGCTACTTAGAAGGCTCAATTCTGAACTCATCATTATTGCTAAGACCACAGATATTTTTCATGTCATTTTTTCCTGTCTTTTGTCTTCATACAAACAGATCAGAGCTTCTTATCAGTGTGATTGTTTCACCCACATCAAGAAGGAGTTTCCAGGACCTGAATTCTCCTGGCCTCAGTGGGGAAGGGCAAGGACATATAGAATAAAATATTATAATAACATGCCTGAGAGTAGGGGTTTCCTATTACTACCACAGAAAGTCTAGCATGTTGGAATGGAGGTGACTGCTGCTGGGAAGAGTCATGGAATCTGATTTTTCACTTTTCATAGCATTAGTAGGCACAGTGGCTTTTCAAGGCTTGGAAAATGCATGGATAAAGCATGTAGTCAATCTAGGTCTCCTGAAGCACAACAGAATCACTGTGTCCTTTGTTGACCCAAGCCTGTTCCTAAACATGGGAAATTTTGGGCTATTTAAATATTAAAGAAGTTCTCTGGGTTGACAAACCTAGCTCACACTGGTGGAACAAAAATCCTTGTGAGAAATGTACAGTATAAATATTTATGGGGTTCAGTTTACTTGCATGTGAGGCAATGGCCTGGCATAAAGATCCTGAATGCTCCACCTTAGTGCAGCAATTCTGGTTGATATTTGTTGATTTGCAAAAACGAGTAACCATGACCTTTGGGGCTAACAAGTATATCTGAGCTTACACAGTAGATGGCAAAATCAAGTTGATAGCTTGTGTTGTCACTTCTAGCACAGTGTATCAGAACCAGCCCCACTGGGGCCAGTGGAATGAGATAACATTGTACTAGGGTGAGACATTGCCATGCTCCTACTTTGTAATTAGGCAATCCTTGACTTCTTTAAAGGTAGTTTGCTTCCACGCAACTTTGGGTAGCACCCTCACACAAATACAACGGAGACATGCCAGGAAGGACAAAAGATTCACAGAGAAAATCATGACTTGGCAAGAAAAGATATTTTAGAACAGCTGTTATCACCCTCTCCGAAACAGGCTTGCAAAAAATTTAGTTTAAGATATGTTTTAATTTAAAGAGATCAGCTATTAAAGATGGTGAGCTTATCAATGTTTAAACTTGTGGTAGCAATGGGCCTCTCACATGCTTCTGTTTAAATGTATGTAGGACATAGGTGTTAAATGGGGCCAAGGAAGAAGAGTGAAGCCATTGGCAAATAGAGGTGTCTTTATGCTCAACTAATGCAAAGCAAGTAATACAAAGCTCTTCTAAAAGGACTTTTTCTTCCCCCTTGTTTGAAAATAATTTTATTTATTTATTTCACACAGTGGAAATTTTAGATTTTATAGTATATCCTGCTGGGGCATAGTTGAATAAATTTATTTTAAGCTGTTTGGTAAACTATTTTCTTTCTGTACATCTCTGGTGATGCATTTTTTATTAAATTATTTTTCAGGTGGCTGTTCCAGTATTTTTCTTATTTCCTGCTGTGGAGATGAGTGCTCTAATAAACAATTTTTTTAAGTGGCTAGTTTTGCATTTTTTTCTTCTGTATCCTGCTGTTCAAATGCTGTAAGCTTGTTACATGTTCATTTGTTTTAAATAGCTCCTGTTCCTTCTTTTTTTTAGAAATTATTCTTATACATTAGCCTTCATTTTAAGAATTTCCTTCTCCCTTCTAAGTAAAAGTAAATAGGAAAAGGCAGTGGAACAGACATTTTAAAAAGTGTTGGTATTGCAATTTGCAGGAATAACTAACCTGAGGACAGTTACAATAGCATGTAACTCTTCCATACCAAGTTACAGCACTGACCATGCAGAGGTTCAGGCTTGTCATTTTCTCAGTTTAAACACATTCTAATTACCTTGGTGGAATTTACCACAGATGGGGAGCTCACATGGAACTGTGACAGTTCATCTGACCCATGGTAATGTTTCAGGACACACTAACTCAGCCATGGATTTGAATGCTGATCTCTTTGTAGCAAATAATAAATGCCACCATATTGAAACTATTCCTAAATTTGAGTTCCATTGATGACTCTCTTGTCAATATGACACAATTTCTAGAAATGTCGCCATGTTTTGTATTGATTTTTACAACTTTTTTTGAAAACCTGACCAGTTTAATATTTTATTTCTTAGTGAAAGCTTTAATTTTCATCCTCCCAAAAAAGGACTTAAAAAGGTTGAACAATTTAGAACAGAATTCAGTATTTCATGTGAGGTTGGAAGTTGATACATCGGCTTGCATTAACAGTGGAGAAAAAAAAGACTTGCTTTTCCAAATGAAAAAAAAAAAGTTTTATGGTTTATCAGAAAAAAGCATTAAATGAGAATTCCAGTATTCATTCAGTCCCCCTAGTGGACTACTAGGATTTTCTTAGCAGACCAGTGTTATCAAACCTAGAATCAATAGCAGAATCAAAGGAATAGCACTGTGAGATCACCATGATGATGTGAGTAAAAAGAGAAGACAAAAGATATAAAATTATGAAAGTAAGGAAAAGCCCTATAGATTCTGAAAGTTTTCATATCAGTCAACATATATATCTAGAGGGTTGATACATAGTTGAAGCTAAACATTTTGGTTCTTAATAGTCCTTGGGCCTTAAAAAACCAAAACCAACTACAAAATAATCTCAGAGGTGTGAAGAAGCCTAGCTATTTCAGATACCTACTTGCTCTCCAGAGGCATCTCTTGCTAAAGAGAACACCTGGATACTTAAGTTTTTGAGCAAGTTTTTGAGCAAGTGACTAAATCCTACTTTTTAATGGAATTGTGTGAACCTGGGTGCATTACATGAGAAAGAAAAGCAGTCAAAGTGACGTGTCTACAGCCACTTCTTAGATTAGGTCCATCTTCTAAGTTGTGACTGTACGGGTTCGCTGAATTTGAATGAAGTTCCAGCAGCGCTAAACTGAAGAGAAGATTGAGTGTGGTTAAGTGTTAATAGTTGTTTAGATAGTCTCAGTGCTGGTTTCAAAGTGACAGCTTAATTCAGCTGACTTCTACTTCTCTGATGAACAGTGGCTTATGATGTACCTCAGTTTGTCTATTGAGGATGCACAGTCTGGTTTTATTTCCCTCATAAATAGTTACTGTGTAATATATAAACTAGCCCTTGGACAGAAGTAGCCATAAACAGAACAGTGATCTCTTCTAACAAGTTTTCAATTGGTTACTCTGCCCAGAGAGGATTAAGACAGAAAGGAAACTCCCTCATGACAGATACTGGACAAAGATTTTGAATCAGAACACTAAAATTGATACTTTGTCTCAGGGGTACACTTTTGCAGGCCAAGAACCTGAACAACTAGAGCTCAGTTTATTGAACCCCTGCCCTAGTTTTGCATTGTGTTTTTATCTCTCTAAAATATATTTACTGACAGTTTAAACCATACAGCGCACTGAAGGGAAGATAGCTGTTCAAATACTCCTGTATTCAACCATTCACACTTCACTACAGTGGAGATTCAAGTTCTTTATACAGGCAGAGAGAAAAGCCAGTTTTCTCTTAAGGAAAGGACATATTGTATAAAAATCTGATTGCAAAACTTGCTTGGAGAAGACAGACAAAGCTTTGCCTTTTATATACCAAGCAGTCGTCATAATTGCTACTTTGTATTTGCAAAGAATTTGAAGAGCCTTAGGATATAAAGTACTTTTGAAGGCATTTATTTCTCTTACTTTCCATTTTAATTCCTGTTCTCTTAAAATTAACTCCTGAAACTCAATTTAATGCTGCATGGTCTGCAGGTAAACAAAAGACATTTGTCTCTGTATCTGGTCTTTTTCATAAGCACAAAAAACCCCTTATTAATTCAGACTGTGTGTACATTCTGACATCAAATTAAAGCAGATTGAAAATTTCTTTCACTTGTGGAACAGGTACTGAGATGGTTTAAATAAAGTTTCAATTGTAGCTTGAAACAGCTTGTTTTCATCACACAGAATGCAGAACTTTTTTTTTTTCCCAATCAAAGTAAGATGAACATTTGTTCTGACATCTAAAGAGCAGAAGATATGGAAGTGGAAGGGGAGTTAGAAAGAGGTAGCGACAAAGTCTGTCCACCAGAAGCACCTCATCTTCAGAAAAAGAAGTGGAAAGAGATGTTTCGAAAGTCAAATCATCTGTCAGGAAATTAATTTAAACGAAAGTTGAAAATCAAAAAAGTTTAAATAAACCTTCAAAGCTAGACACAGTGTTCAGGATGAACTTTTCTTGATGACCTCTTCTCAGCTTGAGTGGAAGAATTTCTTATCTGGGCCTCAGTACCACTTTAATTCTCATTTTTTGGTCTACCAAATTTCTTGCTACTTCATGAAATCCTGTTTTCACATATTTCCAGATGAATGCGTTGGCAGAATCACAATTTGTTTTGTGTCAGCCTATCTGCTTATACATCTTATGAAAGGAAGTTTTGGTACACTAATTATAATTAGAGGGCTCCACAAATTATTTTGTTTGGCTATGCTATCAACAGCTAGACATATATAGGGCATGTATGCATATGCTTTGATTCTATAGGAAACAAAGAAAAAAACCCCATGCCTAATTGGGGAAAATGGAAAAAAAACAGTTGCTTGAAAATCATGGTGATAAGCTGTGGTACAAATGAGTGATTACTGGAGATCAGAATATATGCCAGATTAATTTACCGCAACACCTGAAAAACTTGCTTTGTTTTTATGCAGTGTGAGCATCTTACATCTTTTGGGCAATATATTTTGGTATCACTTTTGACTAGAAGGAAACTTTTAGTCTAGACTATGTGGGAAAATTTATCAGTGTATGAAAGAAATATTTTATAGACCTACTGAAATATTAAAGCTGTGACTACAGCCAGAGATATGATTAAAAATATAATTTTTTTCCAAAGACTGTTGCTATTATTGCAAAGCAAATGAATTTGAACCACTAATAATACCATACATTACCTTGTACTGCCTCTTTCTTTTTTATTTTTTTTTTCTCACTTGAATATGAAAATATCCTGTGTGATTGAACTATCAAGTACTGAAGAGTCAGCATTGCTGCTGGATTTGAAAGAGCTACAATGAGAACTTTATTATGCACATCTGAAAAGCAAAATCAGTAATTACAAACAACTTACAGGACAGCTGAATGTAGTTAAATCATTTACTTGCAATATACCCACAATTTTAAAATGCTTTAATATATGAAAACACATTCAGCAGCTGCAGTGCTTTTATCTGTCACGTATTCTCTCCTAAGCTTACAGAAACTCCACTTCTTAGGAAGGTGTACATGTTCCTTTGTAAGCAAAAGGTAACCACAGGGGAAAGGACTTCTGTACGCTGGATTGTTTCTTGAAGCTGTTCTGGTCCTGATCAATAGAGCAGAGAACCACAGAATGCAATGCAGACAGTGTTCCTTCCATCACCCTACAGAGTGCCTATGTGATCTTAAGTGTAGGGAACAGTAAGGTTGTTATATCAAAATGAATTGTCAAAATAGGATTAAGAAATACTACTATTCATGGATAAGACAAGTCTGAAGATACAGAGATAATCAGAGATGCATAGACATCTCTATATATCTCTCATCATGTCTACTAATGGCTCATTATGACTGTATTTCCTTCAGCCTTCTCTCTCTTTATATATCTGGGTTTTGAATTTTATTAAAAACCATGAGAAGCAGGAGACACATACCTTTCACATGGGAAAAGTTTGGTTGGACAAAAGTTTGGAATATTTTTCAATGAACAGATGTTGATTCTTATATCATAGTTTTAATGTTGAAATTTCTTGAATATCATGTACTGGTGCCTTCTCTGAGGGATACTTATTTCTGTTTTAAAGTCAAGCCTCTGAGCTCCTTGAAATGTGTGGTTATGAAGGAAGTAATCTGCTGGAGGCTTTGAGACTTAAAACCTGTAACCCTGGGAGATCTCACGTCCACCTTTCAGCCAACAGTATACTCTGAAGTAGAGCTGCATTAGCAGCTGTAAATTTGATCTCACTGTAGTTTAGCTACTCTATTCTTCTTCAGTGGTAATTACACCATGGGAAATAACTATTTAAATGGCATCTTGTGCTACGATTACATTTTTCAAAAACAGATTACAACATACAAGACAATTTTCAATTTGAACATCCAAGTTTTAATTTAAAACAACTTTATAGTAACAATTTAGACCTGAGATGTACCGATATTAAAGTGAGGGAACTTACATTTCAGTTATTTGTGCTGCATCTACATAAAAATGTTTCTAGTATTTCTGAAGATTAAATTCTACCAACCAATGACTATTCATCAGTGTTGAGTAAATATTTCATAATGAGCAAGTAATTAGAGAAAGCTTGGCCTTTTTAGTGAACTCTACACATGCATATTTCAGATTTCTTGAACTAGATCCCTATATGCAATTTTACCTTACTTTACAAGTAAATCCACCTGGCCATACCAAAACTCTGGTATGGTGTACTGGGAGGTCACCCCTTATAATTGTCTACTGAGTTGACTTTTGTTGCTGACCTACATGATACGTGATCCAGAGCAAAATTATTACACTTAGGTAAGAGCCAAAAGTCCTTACTGCATGCCCCAGGCACTTGCCAACACTCTGGGAGCAATTCATAGAAGTATTTAGCAAAATTTCCAGTGATACTAGCATTCTCCTCTAGGATGAGATTAGCCGAGGCGTGTGGTTGAGATCATGTGGTGATATTTGCCTCATTTACTGTTGCTGAATCACTGACTTCTGCTGTCAGGTATCCAGGCTGCCAGAGTTCTAAGATGGAATGGGATTTTACAATCCAACCGTTGTGGCTTGGCTGTCCTGATACATTCAGCTAAAATATTAAACCTGTGTTCATTTCCTTAATTTCTGGTTGCTAAAAAGAGGGATGTAACATAAAATAGCATGGCAAGGAATTGTAGAATTCTGTAATGTTGAGATTCAAGAAATCATTTTACAAGAGTTACTTTTACTATGAAAGATGCCTGATAGAGTCATACCTTACCTCATGGTAAAAAAAGAGAATTCCCTAGATACCAGACAGGAATTTACTTGGATTTGCTTATATATGATTATAAAGACTTCTTTTGCAAGATGACTCCAATAAATAAAAAGAGACATTTCGAAGAATGAAATACGTATAATATGATCAACAAAATCTATTTTCTGATTACTTCTGAAACTTTTGAGTTTAGTCATTCACCACATTACTATATAGATAAGGTCTATAGTAGCATAGACCTTAGCAACTTTATTCTCCTTTCATTTGAAACAGATTACTTACTTCAGTGAAGTACTTCTAAATTTATATTATTGTAAAAGGAGAAAAGGCTTGGTGTACCAGTTTTTACCATCTCATTATATGACATTTTATGAATTGCTTCTCTTTCACATTTTGTCACAGTTTTGGTAGGAATAATAATTACTTTGCAACCAATCACCATAAAATGATTTTTAAGGATTGGATATAAAAATCTTCATACTGACTGGTCAATTGTTAATAAAAAGTGGTGGCATTTGTCAAAAAAAAAAAAAGAAAAGAAAAAATGTGGTTGGTTTTTCATATTTTGTATAGAAGAATAATGGTTTTGTCTTGGGCTTCTGGAGACTGATCTACCATCATTTGGAGTGTCAGGTAAAAAACCCAAAAAATTGTAAAATGAAATAGAAGTACAATGTAAACTCAAACAGTGAACAGCTGTTCTGTGAAAAATATGGCATACAATACCATTATCTGTAAAAAAGGTCATGGGCTTATTCCTTACCCTTAAACAGACTAATCTGACCAGACCCATCTGTGTCAAGTCCTCAAGGCAAGCATATTTTATTGTTGAATGGCATTTGTCCAGTCAGCAGTGAAATGAGTGCCAGCAAGGGCCAAATAAAGCAACAGGAGATCACTTATCAGATTTCCTGGAGATCTTCTGGCTTAGGGGCATTCCTCAGTAGGAGATTTTCACCACTTGCCTGTTATAACACTTCATGCATGGACCCATTTGTAAAAAAAACCACATTCATTGCAAAACCTACTCCGTGTGTGGCTGCTGTTTCATGTTGTAGTAGAGAACCATCATCATCATCTGCCTGTTCAAGCAATTTCAGGTCACAGGTAAAAATTATAAAAAAATACCTTTCTGGACACTTTCTTGATGTTAAAAGGAACAGTTAGCAAGGTACTAGGCAGGAGTTCTCCAGTAAACCCCAGAGACGCTATGGTCATCATAGTATGTTTTAATATTCAAAACATTCTGTGTTCACTGCTGGGAAAAAAAGGGAGCATTTGTGATCATTTTAGAAAGGAACATGGCATGCTATTATAGTCCAGTGTTTTCCTTATTTACATAAGAACAAAGGCAAGGAACAAAGAAATTTGCCAAAAGTAGCGCATAAATTTTCTTCTTCAAACTAAGCTTCCTGTTAACCACACAATATAAGGAAGAAGTGTGAAACTGGAAGAAAAACTGAACACACTGATGAAAACAGATCAATTCAAAAGCATATACGCTACTGGTTTTTACTGTGAAACAGGTGTTGGTCTTCTATGTGCAAGAAAGCTGTGTGTTAATTGTGTTACGGAGTAACAAAGATGCTAATTAAAACTTTGTTTCTACTACAGATGATTACATAGCATCCAATATCCTAAGAATAGTCCACTCTGAAAGAAATCTAAAAAATATTAAATTACCTAAATTATCCTCAGAGCAATTAATCTCTGAATACAAACATAACAGTAGAAGTAGTTACTAAAATGAAGAAAAGGAAATCATATAAATCTGCCAATTTTAATGAATCTCAGTACCGCACTATAAACCATGCCCACATTTCCCACTCTCCACCACTGACTCTTGTTATGACTAATTTGTTTAGTTTCCTTCCACAGAGGAGCTAGATACCTCAGCATGACTACAAGAAGGTCATTTAAGAGACAAATGTCCCAGCTACAAATTTCTTCCCTCCCTCCCTCCCATGAAGTATAAAGATAGTATCACCCTTATTGTAGGAAAGGTATCCTGCTTCAGAAATATTTAATTGTGTTTATATGGGGACAGTAGTCATTCTTCTCAGGAATGTAAAGACACAAAGTGCTGTTAAAGTTTGGTACTTTTTGCTAGGATTCATATAGTTCTTTCAACAGACCTAGAAAAGGCATTTGATTGTGTTGAGGGGCTTAATTTATTTTATAACACTTTATGGCACAATGCCTTGTGGTCCACTGGTAGAAAAAAGAATTAGTTTTCTTGCTTATCCCCTTGTTGGTTCAGGACGAGTTTTTATTACTCTGGACTACATTTCCTAAAGAATTGTTATCTAGTTTCAGTAAAGTAACAGGTAAGAGACCTAAGGATCAGAAAGAGATCCAGGAATCTGCAGATAGTGTATCACCTTCAGTAATAGTATGCAGGGGGCATCTTCAAAGCCACAGGCCCTCAGTGGAAAGGACCAGTTCACATCAGTTTAGCTTTCAGTTGCCTGAAACTAGCAAACAAGGAGAGTGAGACTGTATTTTCATCACAAACACTCTCTTAAGACTGCCTGTAAATTAATCTGATCTCCTTCTCAACCTTCTTGAACTTTTCTGAGAGTCAGATGTCAAAGCTCCAAAACATTTAAAGACTCATAAACTCATGCTTCTAAAGGAGAGCAAAATATATTTTGGGCAGCATGTATCAACTATTTATACAAAATAATCTGGTATGAAACACATTTTATTCAAAACCTAACTGCCCTTAAGCCTCATGGTGCTCTTCCAGAAGACAGTAGAATGTGAAGGAGTACATCATGTTCTACTCGTAGTTGAAATTACCTAACAAAGAGACAGAAGTTCAAAATGTGGACTGGGTCAGAGAGTGAGCACAAGGCAGTCTTATAAAGAATTTTTTTTTACCTTGTATGTGGTCAATCCCTGAAGCACGTTACATGGAGAATTGATGAAACCTTGATCTTTAAAAGTATTCAATTCTTAATTGGACATGGTCCTGTGCAACCTGCTTTAATTGGATCCAATCAAATTCTGTCAGGAATTGGGACTTGGACAACCAGAAGTCCCTTCCATGCCCAATGTTTTTGCAATTCCAAGTTTAAATATAGTTCTATTGTTCAGTAATTTAGCTAGGAAAGAGCAAATTTGAGTTCTAATTACTGATCCTCAATTCTTATTTAACTTAAATATTTGAATTAAAAATACACATTCACTATAAAACCAGAGAAGAAAACAGGATAGAAGTGTTTTCTTCAACAACTTTATTAATTACTTGGATGCAAGACTCAAGATTTACTAAGTAAGTGTGCTGATAATACTAAATTGGGACAAGCCATTGACTTCCTCAAAGGCAGAGATGCCCTGTAGAGGGAACTTGGAAAATGAGAGAACTGGGCAATCACCATCTGTACTGAGTTTAACAAGGGCAAGGGCCATATTCTGCACCTGGGACACGGCAACCCTGGATGTACAGACAGACTGGGGAATGAGAGGCTGGAAAGCAGTGCCACAGAAAGGCACCTGGGGGTCCTGGTCAATGGAAAGTTGAACACAAGTCAGCAGTGCCCTGGCAGCCAGGAGGGCCAAGTGTTTCCTGGGGCGTATCAGGCAGAGAACTGACAGCCAGGCAAGGGAGGGGATTGCTCTGCACTGGGGCAGCCTCACCTTGAGTGCTGGGAGCAGTTTTGGGTGTGTAATATAAACAAAGCTATTAGGGAGAGTACAAAGAAGGACCTTGAGGAGAAGTTGTGTGAGGAGAAGCTGAGGTCACTTGGTCTGTTCAGTCTGGGGGAGACCTCATTGCAGTTACAACTTCCTGATGAGGAGAACAGGATGGGCAGGCACTGATCTCTTCAGTCTCATGGTCAGTTACAGGACTTCTGTCAGAGGAGGTTTAGGTTGGATGTTAGACAAAGGTTCTTCACCCAGCAGCTGTTTGAACCCTGGAAAAGGTTCCCCAGGGAAGTGGTCACGGCATCAAGCCTGAGAGAGTTCAAGAAGTGTTTTGACAATGCTCTCAGGCACATGGTGTGGTTTTTGGGGTTGTCTCATGCATGGACAGGGATTGAACTTTAGTGATACTTTTTGGTTCATTGCAACTCATGATATTCTGTGCTTCTGTGATATGGAAGAATTCAGCTAAAGTCTTTGTCTAAATGTCTTTCAAATAGTCATTTAAGAAAGATCAAAAGTGATAGCCTAAAGTAATCTAAAATGGAGAAAATTATTCTTTCACAGGAGATGAAGAATTCAAGTTAAAATCTCCTTCAAAGTCCTGGCTTTTAATACACTGGTTAATTGTGATAGCCATTGCGTTTGCATTGAAAAGGGAAAAAGAAACTCTTCATCATTGAGCAGGGCCTTATCTATATATAATTTAAAAGAAAGTTCTAGTTGGAAATGCAAGAAAACCACTTATAGCAATATATTATTTTCAGAGTCTTGACAGAATCTAGACATGACTTGCAGTACTTACTTGATACTTTATTATTTGAGGATTCGGACAGCTGAATTCTAGTGAAGGAAAACTCAAACCTTGCTCCTATAACTTTTTTCATCAAGGCTACTCAGCTTTTTCTGTATTTCATTTTTATGTATTGAAAATACATCCAGATTATTTTTCATTACAAGTTTAATAGTTTATATAATTTTTTTTAGTCTCATGTCTCTTCATTTAACTGGTTGCTTGTTCAGCTTATTTTTGTATTCACCAGCATTTCTGGCTTCATAATTGCTTCCCATATGGCCATCAGTATCGAATGGTGGACTCAAGTTATCTGCAGCCAACATACATTCTCTCTCTCTAGAAAGCTACTAATTTGCTCAGAGAAATCTACCCAGTTATTCTGTCATGAACTCACTGTTGTAAATCAGCATTTCATTCTTCTATTTATCTTCATTCTATACAAAACTTTACTATGTGACACATACAAATATCTTGTGTGTTATAGGTATGATATCACTCACATTAGTTTCTTAAATGCAGGCACTATTTTGTCCTTCCTTTGTTGTATAATAGTGTTGCTGACCTGACATAATTTTAAATTCTTTTTACTGAACCTTTGATTTCATGCTGCAGTTATTTCAGAAACCTAGTATGGTTAACACTTTGTGGCCATGCTAGAGTATTTTAAGCATTTTGAATTTTCTTTCACCTGATTATGAAAATTTATGTTTTTTAAACTTAATCCTATTAGCCATCTCATGATGTCTTGATAAAAAAATACCCTAAAAAACCCAAAACAACCACCCAAACTAAATTATATTTAATTTTTATGCCTCACTTCTTTTGCTCATTCCTCATCATTCATATGCCAAATTTTATTTTTGGTTTAATATACTTTATAAGCTGTATCTCAGATTTTTTTTAGCAATTCTACACCCCATGGATTTCATGAAACAGCTTTCTTTGCCAGTGGTGTATTTTCTATTCACAAGGGAGAAGAAAAATCTCAAGGAATTTAAGTATATACAAGTTTTTGGGGTTTAAAATAAGTATCGAGATTTATGATGGAATAACTGATTAGAATAAATTTGAGAACCATAATCTGATCAGTATATAACCTTTCAAAACAGAGGAAAGAGCTTTATATATTTGCTACTAACATTAAGAGCCAAGTGTTCAAGGTTTATATAACTGGAGTTTTATCCTATTTGTACATATTGCTAGAGGATTTCCTAATGTTACATAGTTTCCTTCTTAGCTCAAAGCACATTGTAATGAATATTGAAATGAATATGACAATTCTATTCCAAAGCAAAACTAAAGGCACCAAAAGGTGTTTTATTTTTCCTAAGAACAAAGCCAGATATTTGAAGGAGTGAGAAAACAGAATTATCTCAAAGCAAAACCACACTGAAAATGTATTGGAAGTGGTCCTAAGCAAGAACATGCTACATGCAGAAAATGTTTGTGCTTAGCCTCCTTACCTGTTACCCCTGCCCTTAGAGGGGCAACACGTTGCGACGTGGGTGTGGACCTTGACAGAGGACAGCAGGCAGCAGCTTGGCGAAACATGGAATGCTCTTTTATTATCTGACTCCAGTAGCTTATATACATTTTGTACAGAGGGCCAAGATTGGCCCAAAGAGGTTACAACCTCCTGACTCCATTGGTCACTATGACCATCAGTCAAGTTCTCTCTCAGAGAACAAGAATGCAAAACATACAGATAAATTCTAAGAATACAATATTGTTTACATGAAGCAGCGTGAGAAGCTGCTGCAAAGACTCAAACACTTGAAAGCAAGAAATGCAGGGACGACACTTACCATTACAATTTTTCATGCCGGGTTTCTCCAAATAAGACTGAGGAGAAGCTTGAATCTAAGTTTTCTTCAGTCCAGGCAAAGATATACACACAACAGGTTTAGCAGACTCGTAATGTGGTAAGAGAATGCTCATCGTTCTTTTAACTGGCTATATCCCAGTTTACTCTGGGACATATAAATCTTCAAGCCAAGAAGTCTACAGAGCCTATTACTTTTAGAGAAATGTGGTTGGGACTCTTTAGGTCTTTTAGTAATGAAAAATTTTAAAATTATATATTGAATATATTGAATATTCAATGCCTAATTTCATTTTCAGATATAAATTAATTTTTTCCTCAATGCAGAGTTTTATAGAAAATTTAAATTTTGAGAAAAATACATTTTCTCTCAGAAAATCATTCATGTAGTGTTTTTCTCATCAGCCTTAGCATAAATTAGCTACTAAAGTATTTTTTAATTGAGATCAATAAGAAAATTATTGACAACAGAATTGTTATAATTTCTCAAGTTAGTTTTTTTCCATTACTATATCTGCAGAACTTTGAACACATCTGGTTTTTGTAACCTAAAATTATTTGTTTGTAATATGGTGGTATTTACATGTTTCAAAGAGAACTGGGTTTTCACCGTGTTGGATATTATACTGCTGTAAAAAATAAATACTGGGTTTGGAAAGTTACTGTTTATATGGTGATGGCAAAAGATGGCCAGGAAAGCAGACAGAGAAGACTTGGTAATCACCTGAAGAATCTCTGGCACTAAAGGGTAGAGAAACCAGGTCGGGAAATCAGTTATATTCAATAGACTAACTTATTTCTAATGCTCTTTCTTGGCCCATAGAATGCATACTGCCACTATTCCTAGCTGCTAATTCTTTACTTTTCTAATGCTGAATTGCCCAATTTTTGTTGAATTCATTCTTTTCAATCTTGTTTCACTCACAGAAACTTTTTGCCCTTTTTTTGAAAGAACTTTAATAAGAAGGAAATGCAAACAATAAATATAAAAAATATCCATTCAACCAGAGTCAGAGGTAAGGCTCATATTGGCATGAATAGACACAGTTGGGTTAACACTCTGCTTTTAAAAAATCTCACTTTTCCAATGGTGTGTGAACAAAGGAGAATTTTGTTTCTAAACTGTTAAATACTGAATCACAACAAAAATGAAAGAAAAGAAGACAAGAGAAATCTAATAAAAAATAAAAGGCATTTCATAAACAAAATTGAGTAGATCTGTTTAAAACAAAGATTATAATTTCAGTAATTGTGCTCTGGAACACATTTTTATTTCTGTTGATATCTGCCTTCAGCTGTCTGCAGTGCCACTGTGCTGACTTATGCTGAGAGGATAGTAAGGAAGCACTTGATACAAAACACTAGGTTTTTGTTATCCATCCTTTCTGTAAAACTCCAACAGGAAAGACTCTGAAGTTTTCAAATGCAGTAACTAAATTGGAAAGAGAGCCCTGTAAAAATGTGTTCTTGTGGCCTGTCAGTTCTTGGTAGTCTGTGAAAAATTTAATATAGAGTTTGCCAAGACACCTGAGCAGAAAAAATCTCCAGAGCTTGTATCCTGTACATTTTAGCTTCTTTGTCTCTCTAGGCACTTGCTAGAGTAGGTCTTCTTGGTAGGTATTGTTAGCTCCCACATATTTCCTTTTTTGCATCCTCCTCCTCTCATCACTCTGTAAGCAAAGTATATAAAATCATAGATTCATAGAATGGATTGGGTTAGAAAGGACCTTAAAGATCATTTAGTTCCAGCCCCCCCTGCCATGGCAGGGACACCTTTCACTAGACCAAGTTGCTCAAAGGTTGTATACAACCTGGTCTTGAACACTTATAAAGATGGGGCATTCGCAACTTCTCTGGAAAAACTGTTCCAGTGTCTCATCAGCCTCAAAGCAAAGAATTTCTTCCTAACAGTTAATCTAAATGCACCCTCTTTCAGTTTAAAGCCATCAGCTACATGTCCTTGCAAAAAGACCCTCTCCTGCTTTTACAGGCCCCTTTTAGGCACTGTAAACTGCCATGAGGTTTCCCCAGACCCTTTTCTTTTTCAGGCTGAACCACCCCAGCTCTCTCAGCCTCTTCTTTTAGGACAAGTGCTCCAGCCCTCCAATTATCTTTGGGCCTCCAACCTGCACTCTCATGATGCCCCTATGTTTCAGGCCCCGGAGCTAGGCACAGTATGCCAGGTGCAGTCTCACCAGAGCATAGAAGAGGGGTAGAAACCTTCCTTGACCTTTTGATACTGTTGGCTTTCTGGGCTGCAAGTCCACACTGCCAAATCACATCCATCTTGTCATCTACCAACCACTCTAGGTCTTCTCCACATGGCTGCTTTCAATCTATTCTCTGCCAAGCCCATATTTGTGCTTGGGATTGTCCCAGTGCAGCACCTTACATTTGATCTTGTTGAACTTCATGAGTTTTACACAGATCCACCCCTCAGGCTTGGCAGGGTCACTCTGGGTGGCACCCCTTCCCTCCCTATAGAGATCTAGTGTCTATGTGTTTGGTTGTGGCCTACTGTGTTACACATATTGACATGTAAGAAATGCAAGTCCTGCAACACTCTTTTTTCTAAGAGTAATTTATGCTTCCCTGTATGACAGTGCAACAATGGCTTTTTCAAAACCTAGAATTTATCTAGTTAGGTCGACTATCGATAGCCTGGGAATAATGAGCTTTGATGAGCTCCTTGTAAGTCTAACCTGCCTCCCGGAAACAGGTTCTTTGGGTGAGAACTGTCTGTGTTGACTTATTACTTACTCTTGCTACCGCTTTGTATAAGATACTGAGGGTGTTACCTGAACCTCTATAAGAGTATTATATTCCAGGGCATGGATAACAGATATCTGCACTATCTTCTACCATCTTTCCACCTGATGTAGCAGAATAGATATGCACACAACTATCTCCAATGTATTATCATGGAAAGAGAAAGATAAAAGAGAACAAGATAAAAAGTAATAGAACATTTATGGTTTGATTTTTATTAAAACTAATTTATGGAACTTGACCGTCTTCTTAACTTTAGAAGCTTATAATTTTATGTGTAAACAAGGATTTGCAAAGAGAAATGGAATTATGAAATTATGCTAGGTCATTCAGTTAATCAAACCATGAACACTGCTAGTTCAGGTAGAAATCATTGTTCTCTGATCTTTAGGTTTTTTGATTGTCACAAATGTATTTTTGTCTTTTTTTCTGCAGATGAGACAATAATTTTTAATTAAATTTGACTGTGGTTATTTCCATAATTATTCACAAGCATCTTACAAAACATTAACATATATGATCATACATATGGTCTGTATGTAGAAATTATTAAAAAAATTAGTTTGTAATATTTTCAAATTAAGGAGAAGTATATAATACAGCTGACCCAATGAGTCCACTAGGACTTGATCCCAAACAAATGGGATTATGTTTGTAAATTCCTGGTATTAAAACTAGCAGGTGGAATTGTAGCATGACATCATCAACTTATGTTTCAGTTCAAAGTGGGCAAATTATTAGTTCAAACATTTCATAGAGTTTGCATAAGTAAAATAGAACTGCACAATCAAATTTCTATAAGACCCTATACAGTTCCTGAAATATTCAAGATGTCTGTAAAACTTGACTAAAATGTTTAGTATGTTTGAAAATCATTAGGTGGGGACAAACTCTCTTGTTCCCTAAGAAAAGCAACTTAATAAGTGCTATATGATCTTAAGCCTGTTCAGGAGTTTAGAGTACTTCAGTGATGCAAGAGGACAATTAAAAGCAAATCCAGTAGCAGGAACCAAAAAATTTAAAAACTAGTTTTTTTAAGTATGCAACTCTACAGATTTTGGTAAAGTTCTGATCTTTAAGGGTGATCTGATATATGTATGGTAAATTCTGTTCACAGTTGAAACAAGGAACTTACACTCATGACATCAAGCTGTTCAAAACTTTGTTCTCATTGTAGTAGACTTTTAAAAATGAATCATTTTATATGCCCTATATATAGACATACATATATATATGCCTATATATATATATATAATCCTATATATAGGTTTTTTTAATTTTTCTTTTTAATTCTTAAAAGTGATGTGTTTGCATTTACATTTCCTACATAATAGGCAAAATGTGTGTCTTTTTCTTTTGCAAACAGAGTCAAGTATGTCACAGTAGGGAAAAGCAGATTTTTTTAATGCTAAAAGATTTTTCAGGTAATTTGACGATAGACTGGCTATATGAATATAGACTTCTTGCATATGGGTGGAATTTCATTCATTTAACAATAATGAATATTTCTTTTGACTTTGCAATTTAAAAGAGCAACATATCTGTGGAAGGGAAAGATGCAAACTTTATTTAAAGGTTCAAATGATTTTTTGTTTTTGTGGAAGACACAAGGCACCTTTGCACAGGACTAAAAGAATCCTTTATGAACCACAGTGTTGGTTGTTTTTCTTTTGACACAGAGATATGTCAACTGATTAAAGGTTATTCCTATTTTCTTATTTTCTTCTTATTTTTTATTTCTTGGTTTTTTATAAGAAACAGAGACAACTGTATTCTGAAAGTTAAAATGATCAGCTAACATGAAAATTAGGTATAGAAAGATTAGCATATGCTAGAACTGTAGCTTCTTGTGCAAATCAAATATATTAACTGTGTGCATGTGTGCTAAAAGAGCCAATACTTTTTCATGAGATTTTCAGAGATAAATTTTGAAAGAGATATTTTGATGTCAAAGCTTGTCATTTGAAAATGTCAAAACAGAAACTTTTACCTACATAAATTGAGAAATATCCAAACACAAAGTAAACAAAAAGTTGAGTTGCTCAGAACAGAATACACGTCTCTCCCAGCTCTCAGAAAGATCTCTGCACCGTGACTCAGATAATGAAAACCTGTTTTGTCACCCAGACAGTGAGTTTTCAGTCCTTCCTCAAATATCAGATTTTGGCCTGGTTTAAACCTTAACTCTACAAGTTATGGTTTGAGTATAAAGAAATCAAAGGGTTGGTTCTAGTATTTTTTTTTTCCCATGAAACAATATTTATTTGTTGTGTAATAAATATAGGAAGTAAGTTGAAAGCTGAGCACTATCATAATTTGGTTGTGTTATGAGACTGTATGCATTAGAACTTATATCAAATTAATACGTTCCATACTTCTGTTTGTCAAGGATTCTCTCTTTAAGAGAGATTGCAGTCTTTGTATATTTTACATGGCGATTGAAGTAAAAAAATACTTATGCAATCAGCTTCAGATTGTTCCTAGTACACTTTACAAATATATTCATTTGTTATTTTATGAGCTGATAAATAATTTTGGTAAATTCTGTTCCTCTCACAGAATAACTATTTTGCATTTTTCACACAGTACCTTTTACTGACTTAAGGGAGGTAGCCTAGATAACTTTAATGGTTGCTGCCAGATACCAACATTTCTTTCTTAGAAGTTATTAACAGGATTACAGGGTAATGTATAGAGGCTTGACCACAGGGGGGTTCAGAGATTCATTCTTGGTTTGCATTCAGAAAAACAGTGAATTGGGAATGAATTTTAAATCTTGGGGAACATTTCACATCTTTCAGGTGAAATGACTTCTGTTCTATATTTCACTTTCTGCTACTTCTGGTTTGCAGAAAGTAACGTCACCTTGTGAGCTGCGAGTCACTGAGGAAGGATAACATATATGGAGTAAAGGAAAAAATTACCCTTCAAAGCTACTGGAAAGGGTATTGCTGAGACACTTCAGAAGGAGGCCCAAAGGGTTAAGCTTTTCACTTCATTAATTTTAAGCTGTTCCCTGCCTGAAACCTTGCAAATTTCTGATAAGAGTTGTAAAAACCAGGTGTTTGTTCTAAAACTACCCTACCATAGCAGTGAATATTTCCCAGATAAAAATTAATGAAGGGAAAAGTCATAAATGTGTCAGAAGAAGATAATTATTATTTCAGATGCAAGCCAGATGCTCTCCATTGCAAATCAAATAGGAGTAGGAGTCTCAGTTTACAAAAGGCTTCTCCAATAATGAAAAGGAAGAATCTTCACTGGTGGACTCTAGGTAGCATAACTCTGACCAAGAAAGCTTGCACTCAGTTCTAGGATGTTACACTGTGAAATGAAAGAACCTATTGGCATTGTATTGATGGTATTGGTATAGATGTTGCCATTTTGGCACAGGGATTCTTGAGTGGCTCTGTATATAGAGATGTATTAGCTAGTTTAGACCACTCCAACAGCTCATAAATCTAGTCATTCTAGATACATTTTATTGCCACTCAGAAAAACCTGCAAAATTAGTTTTGTGCAGACAGTTTTGATCTAATTGCAATGTGCATTTGATTATTTACACACATTTGTAATTGCATAGCCAGAAATTCTGGAAACAAAAGATTATGCAGTGAATTGTAACTACCAAGTGCACAATTTGCTTAGTATTATGGCACTGAAGACTGTCTTAATGTTAAATTTCTTCACTGTCCCAGCCAGTCCACCTACATGATACTTTTAAGTCTGAAGTACACATCAGGGCAAACACCAAAAGAAAGCAAAAGAACACAGTCTTTTGGGAGAATCCCTTTGTGCCTTTTTCTTATTGTCCATACATACAAGTTTTTCTGAAGTTAGCATTTGTTCTGGTTTTCTATTCTCAAACAGCTTTGCCTCTGCCTTGCAGCAGCATGCAAAGGCCCAAGTCTGCACCACTAAAACTGCATGCCCATTCTGTTGTGCTGCATCAGGATGCAGGGATACCTAACTCCAGCTCACTGGATTGGGCTCATCTTTTCGAGGTTACAACAGAGGCATCTTGTTAGCCTCATAAAAGGGGTCTGCAGTCCTTGGACATATTTCAGCTTGTCTGTGCGCTGTCCCCTATCCCATTCACCACCCACCCACTCTCTTTAAGTTCCCACACTTCAGATATGCCATGGCTTGCACTGCAACCTGGTAAAGTGGTAGCACCGATCTTTTCTTCTGCTTTTGTTTAATGACTTGCTATCTGTATTTCAACACTAATTATCCATTCCATTAGCTCTCATTAAACCAGTTTTAGTAATTTTGTACCTATGATTTTATGGCTATTTCTATTTAATTCCTACAGTCCCATAAATATATATATAGCACATATATATTTTATATATATAATGTAAATAGTGTATACAATGTAAATAGTTTATGTATAATTTAATACAATATGATTTATGCATATATATATTTATATGTATAGTATACAGAGGTACATATATTTATATTTGAACACTTCTTGGTTGAGAGAAAGTGGGAAGTCAGTCTCAGAGAATACGCCAGTATAATGATGCCAAAAAATGGTAATCAGCAAGTTACAGAGCAGGATGACATTTAACAAAGTTAACAGCTGCCTATCATAGAAGAGACAAGACACCTTGGCCTAAAATGGTGTTTGAAACATGACAGTCCCCTATATAGAGAGGGGAAGGGTCTTTGGAGCTGGTGTTCTTCCTGCTAAACTGGTAGAGAGTGTCTGGTCCTGGGCATGACTTCCAGGGAAAATGGCCCCTGAGGCTGCTGGGAAGGGGACAGGACTTCTGTGAAAAGGTAGGGATAGGGCACCGGACACTCCTTAACTCATATATTTGTGGCACCTACACAAATCACAGTCCTCAGATGGCATAGAACAGGCAGAGCAGGCATGGGTCCTTATCATTTTTATTGGCAGTGAGTGGTGTCTCTTTTGACTGTAAATGAAATTATAGTTCTCATCTGCTTCCTAGTGCTGTTCACTTTGTCAGTGTTACCTTCTGCCTTCTAAGAAGGTGGTCTACCTAAATTTCATATAAAACTGACAAAGAAAGTGGCACTGGCACTGACAATGTTGATGTTCTTTCTTCCTTGGAGGTGTGAGTTTCAACATAGGGGAGTTTCTGCCACTTTTCCTATGAACATTAGAGTCAATTAAGCATGGTAAAAAGGCATGTCAGGCAACAGAAACAGAGCAGGAATCATACAACTAGTTTTTTTTTGACTTTTGATGGGCTGTCAGGAAGATTTTCCAGAGTATATTAGCTCCAAATAATACTTTTAAATTGTTCAAGATAGGATTTATTCTCTATTCATTTTACCTCACTCTATTTATTATACTTTATTCACTGTATTGCCATTGACACTAAAGGGAATTTCTGTAGGCATAAAGGAATAAAAAACAATCTTGTATTCTGCTGTCCTTTTGCCTTCAGTACAAAATTTCCACTCTAAGGAAGTGGATTTCATTTTTAAGAAGAAATATTTATTTTCAGGACAAAGGCACTTATTTCATTTAAAATTTCTGTTCTTGATATTGTTTAGCAGTGTACTGTATGTATTGGTATGACAGAAGTGCTTCTAGAAGATTTTTGACCTTAAAATAATTCTTCTTTAAGTATAAGCTTGCTGATGTTATGGTGCTATGAATTAAGTTTATGCATGACCACACCTGACAGAAAATCATCACATTTAGCTCCCAGTGGAAAACATTATTCTACAACTTTTGAAGGATTATACAGCTTGTGTAGAACCAAAGTACTCAGGCCATTGTTTAAAAAGCCACAAAAATAAAGCCTGGACATAAATTTATCTTATTAAATAATAAATATTGCTTTTAGAGAGATTTTTTAGATACCTGTCTTTGACTTTGAGGTAATTAATATATTATGTTTCTGTCTGACCTCCCCTCTTTCTGTTGACAACAACTATTTTATCAGCACATTGTACTTTGTCATTGTGTGCAACATTAAGTACTTCCAGAGCGTCGTCAATGTCCATTATAGGTCTCGTTGTCACAGCCATTAATCAATACTTTTTCTACACACTTCCATCCATTACAAAATCCTACAAACACTCACATTAAATTAAAGATTTATGGAATATTGTCTACATGAAGGTAGCCCAAGTTCTGACTCAGTTTTTATCCAAAGTCAGTAAGCAAAAGAGGACAGAAGAACTACACTTACTTACCAAGTTCATCAATGCTTCCCTAGATGCTTGATTAGTTTATTCTTATATAACTTGATTTACAACCTGGCTACAAGCTGTCGGAGCACAGCAGACCAAACACTCAAGGATATCAGAGCTCTTACTCCTTTACTACCTTGCTGATCTGCAATGAGCAGTAAGTCCCACAGACTGGGTCTAGGTAAATCCTATGTACAAGATCATCAAGTCTGGTGAGTTGGAATTCCTCCTTGACAGCAAAATGATTATCACTTTCCAAACTTTTAAAAATCAGCCAAACCTAACTTCATATAGGTGACAACACATTTGAGATTTTTTTCATTGAGGAATGGATGTGCCTTGGGGCAGCAAGATTAATTTTACTTTCCTCTGACTGATTGTCTTTTTCACCTCTTTGTTATAAGGGTTGTTTTAATATGTATTTAAGCTCCTCTTTAACATTATTTTTAATATCCCAAAGGAGAGTAATCTTTTATTGAGTCCAGATCTCACAGAAAGAATAACAAGAAATTTTCCTCACACACTCATGTATTGGGTATAGGTGGCAAGGGGTTTGTGGCAGGGGTGTCAGGCTGGGGGGGTGGCCTTGTGGTAAGAGACCAGGGACTGTCCTGTGTGAGACACAGCTGGTTCCAGCTGATTCCAACAGGCCAACTACAGCAATCACAACTCACAGTCCATCAGCCAATCTAGTGGCAACTCTAGGAAAACGTGCCACTATTTTAAAGAAGTATTGAAAAAAGTGAGTAAAAGAGGAGCCCTGATATTCTGGATCTATTCAATCAGCAATGTTATGCAGAAAATATAGCAGCCTAAAATTGTGATTAGTCTGGAATTTAGATTCACAGCTATAGGAAAAATCTGCACCAAAATTTATGAAAATACTGGTATTGAGAGCTTAGGAGAGATTTCGCTGATTCATCTTTAAAGGCAGAAAATGGGTACATTAAAACTCCAAGAATTTATGTGAAAGCTACATTAACTAATACTGTATAAGGTTGTGGTTGGCATAATGTATTAGCTGGGCAATATTACCAGCTTGGTTTTACTGTCTTTTTATTCATCTGCTCTCAAATAGACTGACACAAGTCATTGCTGCTTTCTATTTCTCTCAAGGTCTGTCACCAGTTTTTTTTTCCCTTTTTCTTGGATGAGTATAGAAATAAAAAATGTCTTTCCTTGAAGCAGTCAATTGATAGGTGTAGAAAATGAGAACAGAAAAGGACCATTTTAAAAAATGCCACAAGTAATTCACAAGGACAATATTTTAAGCAGCTCACAGAATTTCCTGCCAAATGACTGTATGAGACATTGATAGTCTTGCTTTGTTTTATGACCTCTTCATACATGTTTAAGAACAAATAAAGGATTTTAGCCTTCTCCATTATGTTAATATTTTACATATTTTGGCTTGATTAACTGCTCTTAACAAACTTTGTACGGAAAAGAATGATATTGCAATGTACACTATTTGTTTGATGGCGGGTTTTGGTGACATGATGGAGCTGTAATTTAAACTATGTTAATGAAATCCCTTTCTTTTCTGTCAGCTGAAAGAAGCAATCATAAATATACACCCAGAGAATAATCAGAAGGGATTAATGTGAATACTTACTGCTGCTTTGCCACAGAGAGTTGTTCCACATAGTGAAGTATTACAGAGAATTAGTACATGAAATAAGGTTGGGAGACCTGGATTTCTTGGAGGGTGGCCGACATGCTCAGAATGTCACCAATGAACAGAGAGACTGATGGATGTATAAATGCTGTTCTGTAAGACATTTCAGATTGTTCATTGTTCCATAAGGTCTGTCTTACTAAGGCTAAAATAGCCAGTGATAAAAAACTAGGAAAAGAAGGTAAGAATTTTACCAGAAGGTAAGAATTTTAAAGGGACTTATTTTTTTTTTCTGGATTGTGAGTGTTTGGCTGTAATACAATGAACTCAGATTTATGTCAGGATTAGACCTAAATGGTAGTCTGCATCATGCTACTATCTCAGCATCTACCGCATAGAACTGTCTGATATGAGACCTGTGAAAGAGATGTACATGTCAGATAAATTATCTACAGGCTGTTCCTTTCCAAAACAAAGCCACAATGCTCTATACACAAAGAAGGTCAGACCGTGGTTTTGCGTGAATTTTTGCAGTCAAAGAACTCACCTTTACTGACTACATCAAAAGTGTCTGTTTTCACCTTTTGCTGTTAGAAGTAAATCAATGAGTTAAACAGGACTAAGTAAAATGGATAAAGATTTGTGCACAGGGTTCTTATTTCAGTGATTTGGTTACTCGACTGTATTAGATCATATTAGCAGCTAATTTGTATGTTAAAAATAAGTCTGCATGAAACTGGTACACAGCTGCACTGCTCAAGGATCAGGCATGACTGAAGATCTCCACCCTGTAATATTTTGCATGTTTATTTCTAATGGAAATTCAATGACATATAATCAGTTTTCAAAATTTACTCCACAATTAATGAAGTTTTATTTAACTCTTACTCTGACAAAGTTGTCACAGTAAAACTGGCCAACTACACTAACAAGACCTTTGTGATGTGTTCCTCTGTTTACATGAAGGCAGGTTATTTTTTAATAAATTTTCTTAACAGAATAAATCTGACACTTATTACTGACATTGCTGCATAACTTTCATAAAACTCATCCTAAAGATATTGCAATTAGGTCAAGACCATACAAATTTAGTGGCTATTATTCAAACATTTACTGATATTATGAAAAATAAAATGTGATTTCATACAGAACGAGATTAACACTGTGTAGAACAACAACATTTATTCAGAAATGAATTAATTTAATCGTTAAGTTTTTTTAATTGTTTTTACTTAAAGATTGATGAGATATTTGTTGTATTAAAGTTTAGCTCCTAGTAGAGTCACCAGATGACTTTAGACTGTCACTGCTCTTACAAAGAACATGGATACAAAGGTTTCTGTTCATGTCAGCTTTGTCAGTCAAAGGACTGAAAGGTTTATTTCTGGTTTCATATCTGCTGTCTTTTATTTAAGTTCTTGCTGTATTTTTCAGTCAGAAGAACTTCCTCTTGTACATTTCTTGCTCATTAAAAATTTTTAAGGATCAGAGAATGAAGGTGTTTTGGAAAGTTGTCGATCTTTTCTCTGAAAGTGCATCAATGACCTTTTATTTTGGTATAAATGAGCAGCCATGGTTTTGATTAAGAGCTACACATTGCTGGAGATGTAAGTTCCTTATCGATCCACAGGTCAAAGCTTCATAGCTTTGTTCTTTTTAACCCTTAGAAATAATTCAATTTGTATGATGCATGAGTCCTGGGTGTTAACAGAGACTGTTTTTATCACTGGGTAACGATCCACTATGTGCATGAATGCTTCAACATCAGTTATTTCTAATGGAGAGATGATAGCAAATCCGTCAAGATTATTACAGTTGGAGTTAAGAAATGAATGATTTTCAAAGGGGAGACCTCTCTAGTGCAATTACAATGTTGTGGTTTAGGGGTGTTCCATTCCTGAGAGACATCTATGGTAGTTGTAGGTATGCCTAACTTTTCTGTGAAAAAATTACTGGTTGCGATAAGGGTTAGGTTGAACAGTAAGAGGCCATTACTAAAACAGTGGCTTGAACTGTTATCCTGTGCTGGTTTTGACTGGGAGAGAGTTAATTTTATTCAGAGTAGCTAATTTGGAGCTATGTTTTTTATTTGTGCTGGAAACAGTACTGATATCCCTGATAATTCAAGGATATTTTAGCTATTGCTGGGCAGAGCAAAAGATCTTTTCTGCTTCTCATACTGCCCCACCAGTTAGCAGGATGGAGGGATGGGAGGGGCACAAGAAACTGGAAGAGGGCACATTCTGGACAGGTGACTGTAAATGACCACAGGGATATCCCACACACTGTGTGACATCATGCTTAGTATATAAAGCTGGGGAAGAAGGAAGTTGGAACACTCAGAGTCATAGGATTTGTCTTCCCAAGTAATGGTTACATGTGATGGAGTCCTACTCTCTTGGGGATGGCTGAACATCTGCCTGCCCTTGGGAAGTGGTGAATGAACTTAAATGAGGAAGAGAAAAAACAACAGTATAGAATGACAGAATGCTTCCCTTTTTAAATTATTTTTTCAGTGTCACTATTAAGTGCATCACATGGCTAGGATGGCTAGTTGCTTTCTCTTCTACTCACAGTTCAGGACTGTCAGGTCTTCCTCTGCTGTGACTTGCTTCCTCTCTAATAGCTTCTCCTTCTTCTGACTGCTTCTTGCTCTGCTCTGGGGACATCACTGACTTTTCTCCATGGATCCTTATTCTTCAAGCTACTCCTTGTTACGCCTCATTTCATTAGATGCTCCTGCTAGTCACGACCATCACATACTCTTTCCACTGCCTGAGCCACAGCCTTTCTCAGGAGGCACCCTGGCCAATCACTGCATTAACCAATATTTTCCCTTATTTTGACTCCAAGTGTCACCGAGGTGTCACTGAGGAACAACAAAGAGTAGCAGTGCACCACATGCTTATAGAGATGAATTTCTGGCTTCACTTTACAGCTAACAGGAGACTTTTAAACTATTTTCTACTTTAATTTTTTCCTTTCCAGGCTGGACATTTTTCATGTGAATACTATGATGCTATCTGCTATACCTTTAAGCATAATTACCTGCTCTAGACTTCTATGTATTACTAAAATCAGAAACCTTTCTCCATTTGGTGATATGCTTTATCTTTTTTACAAATCAGAAATGGCTCACTCACACAGTAAAACATTTACATATGTAAAATAATCAGAATAGTCATCTTCTAGGCTTGCACACCTATTCTTTTCATTTCTCTCCCCTTCTCTACCTTTTGTCAAAAATTTATTTTTCTCTCTGTGAGGGAGAGAGAAAAAAAAAGAAAATTATTTCTCTCTCTGTGTGAGGACAGACACTTTTTGCTTTAGCCTTCAGCCTGCAATACAGTGGGTACAGTGTACTTCTCTACTGTGACTGCATCAGAAGATGGGGTCTTGGCATGCTAATAAATAAAACCAAATTAAGTCTTGTTATTTCATTAGTGTTTCTTTCAAAGTCACAGTGACTTGTTTTTGGATTCTAAAGAAGAATCCCTTGAGATAGTTAGCAAAGAATTCCACAGTATTCCACAGAATACTGTGGAAGCACAAGTTGAAAAGAAGCTGAAAGCATTTATGAGAGAAAAATCTATGAGAGACTGCTAAATACCAGATGTGGTCTTTAGTTCAGGAGCACCCTAATTCACAAAACTTTCAAAACTAGGAGATCTTAGAACCGAGAGATGTCTATGGTGTTCACATAATCTTACCTCACCTGTTGCTGGAAACAAGGTAAGAACGGATCCGGATCCCAAATTTCGTTTCTTTATTTCTCATGTTTTGTTTTATATAATGAATAAAAGCTGTGCATGCATAGGCTTATATAAATTTCAATTAATTTATAGTTTTTACTACAGTTACATTTTCTACTTGGAATGCAAAACCTCATGAGTTGATTTCTGCTATTGAGCTGATACCTACGAGCTGAACATGTAAGATACAGCTGCAATGCATGGAAGGAGGGCCAAGGTTTGATTTGCTGTGATTGTTTACAGTTCAGAACTATATTTATAATGTCATTACTGTCAATGAACTTGCCTGTCTGAAGCTGCCTGTCCTGGACACATACACAATGCCTGTGCACTTTTTTTTGAGGATCTTGTGTCTGCACTCCAGGAATCAGGGTGCCCAGGTTTATACCATACCTATTTCATCATAAAAGGAAAAGAAACTTCAGATATATTGTCATTACACTCAAATCTGCACTGTATCATTTCAAGAGCAGAGACCCTGTAAACACTGGAAATATCTCTGCAGCATACAGTTGCCCCCACTGATATATTCTATGTTGCTTGTGACAGGTTCATGGCAAGGAAAAAAAGAAAAGACAAAAAGGAGAGGAAATTCAAATCAGTATTAATCACCATTAATCAAATGGTATTATAGGAAATAGGGAAGCAATGTGTGAAGTGATGAAAGCACTTTGACAACAAAGTGCCTCCTGAGCTCCACTCAGGGGAAGTGGTTATTCACAGCAGCAAATAGGGTAAAACAGCAGCTGGGAAGAGAATCTGGGAAGCCTCTCAATGTGTGATGAAGTATAAAAAAGGAAAGCTAAATCTATGTAAGGAGAGATTTATGTGAGATTTCTAATGAAGAAAAAGCAAATAAGTAAATATTGGGTGACAACTACATAGAAGAACTGGTAGGTTTGATAGGATGAAGTATATGGGTAGGGCTATAGAGGCAGATTGCAGAATGAATTGCAGCGAGAAGCGATGTGAGACTATGTACACCTGTAAATTAAATGTGCCTGGGACTGAGCTTATGCAATGGGACCAACAAACCGTGTCCATACCAATAAATGTTCTTACTATCTAAGAAAGTAATCTCATCCAAATTAACCAGTGGATTTAATATCATGTGCTTGGCTCATCTTAACTTGAGAGCAGTGAAATTTGGTAATACAGTCCTATTTGGCCTGGATGGAATTGGGCAAGCATTATTATAAAAATATATGTATAAGCAAAAGAGAGTTTCAGTGCTCAAGAATATCCCCATGCCTAGGTCTGTACCCCAGTAGCCTTTAATTTACTACCAAAGAGAAAGCTGGAGAGTAAGAAGATAGACTAATGGGTAATGGTTGTAATGTGACCAACAAAGAGACTTCAGTTTTAGTGAAAGAAATTACTTAAAGTGGAAATGCAAAACATATATTTAGAGCATAAATACCAGAGGGAAAAGATAGGAAAGCTAAATATTAACGCAAGATAAAATTTATATGATTCTGAAAGACTTTATTTCTATTTTTTATAACTCTGATGGTGAAAAAGTGAAAAGGATGGATCTTAAACATTTGAGACTTAGGTATATAGACAGACATCTAGAAGAATATGGAAGATGATAGAAAGATGGATGAAACAATTTAAAGTAAAAACCTTTTAGGACAAAGATATGTAATGCAAGTGAATTTTATATTAAAGAAAGTCAGAAAAAGCAGAGATATGGAACTCTGATTTTTCCAAAACATGGTGAGATTATCTGTCAAATTAGAGTTGGAAAGAAGGAGTGACTTGTTTGTCAAGTGTAATGCCCTGAATTATACAGGAGACAACAGGCATATGAGAAGTAAAAAAGGAGGAGGTTTGAGATTATTGGATCTTGCTTGAAACATAGCCTTTATACAGAGGGCATCAGGATCACCGCATTTTTTAAATTCTCAGCCTCTCACACTTGAAAGGGTTTTTCCTCAAATAGGCAACTATGTGTACTTGAAATCAAGGGTTGCTTGTACAGCTGGGGATACAGTCAAATGCTGAACTGTACTTTCTCTTTCATAAAGATGGGGGTGAAATTATCTCTTGAAAGTTCATATATTTGCACTGTTCTTCCTATAACTCCTCACTGGTTCTTTCACAGTTGAGACAAGAAGATGTGAAACAACATCCTAGCCATATTTAGATACATTGTGGGCCATACACAGGCAATTGCAAAGTGAGTAACAGCTCACTCAAAAGCTGGTGCAACTGTAATTCATGTCTCCAACAGGGTCACATCAAACTCTTGAATCTTCCGTTGAAATAGTAATTAAAATAATTGTGAAAAGCAGTACACGGAAGGATTGTGCTTTTAGAATGCTTTTGGAAAACAAATTACCTCCTACTAAATGACTCCTTTTATTTTAATTAGAAACTTTTTTCTCTATTTTGTTCAATCAATGAATTCATAATATTTACAGTTATCAGATCAAACTCAGGAGGAGGCTCTACTGCTCCAAGTGTTGTGGTGATTTGAGCAGACTGGCTCTGAATATTGGCTCTGAACTCCTCTCAGCCAGGTTGTAGCTTTCATCCAAGGCATTTAGAAAGTACAAATCTGCACCGTCATTCATTTCAATAGCATTCTTCTACAGTTTTATTGTACCGCTCCTATGCCTATAACAATAAATATTTCTAAATGACTTGACAATTTGCAGCTTTTTAAAGGGGTTAGACAAAAGCAGCTGAATTCCAAGTTCAATTAACATGTTATGAACCTGGCAAAGAGCACACAAAGGAATAAGGGTAAGAATTTCAAAATTATTTGCTTTACAGTTATCCCCTCTGGATAGCCTAAATTAAGCACAGCAGCCACCAGGCAAAGTACCCCAGGATTTTCTGTAACCACTTGATTCACCTGCTGTTTCACCAAAAGGTGGGGCTTCCCCAACGATCCTGTAGAGGTAGCTCATCACTGTGTTGACAACCTTGGGATCCATGTGCTCAGCTAGAATTTAATTACATAGTGAAAAAAAAAAAAAAAGAAAAAAAATGAGAGTATATGGTTAGAAACTAAATATTGGAATTAAAATATGACCTTTCTCATTTTGATGGCCAAGGAACAATTTGCAGAATTAGAGAAAAAAGATATTTTAAACTTCCTTCATGTTGCCTTATATATTTTACCAATAGAGTTTATACTGAGAAACAACAACTGTACCCTGGTGAAATAATGCAATAAACAATACCATCCAGTGAGGCTCCAGAGAGTTGAAAAGGAATCCTAGGAGGATATATAGACTCTCATTAAAAATAGGGTATATCTCTCAGTTTCTGGATTGCTTATAAAGCCAGTTTTTAAGAGCTTTTTTTCTTACATTCCCCGACTAGAAAATTGTAGTGATAGACTGCTGACAACACAGAATTACTATACCCCATTTCCATTCAAACACTGACATTTTAAAAGCTAACAGAAAAGATGCATGAAATAAAGGAATTACTTTCTATGTTTCTTCCTAAAGCTCATACTTACGAGTCTATAAAAATAATCACTAACACTTTAAAATTATTTTGTAGAGTTGATTCCTGACAATTTCTTACTTTCAGTGCATATAGAAACAGGATATTTAAGATGTTTGCAAGACCAACTAAAAGGTGAAGTCAGTGATATAAAGCTGTAACAAGCATTTGAATCAAACAATTGTAGTTTAAAGGAACTTCCAGACTAGAAGTTGATATCACTATCTAGAAATCATTTTTGGAAGTTTAGTTGCTGGCATCAATGAGAAATATGTGAAATATGACTACTGATTAGTCCAAAAAATGAACAACAGTATTAAAGCATGTCAGAAATTTCAAGATCTATACCATGTCACTCATACTTACTGACATAAACTGATGATTGATCGAACAAATTATATTCTTCTTGCAATTTCAAATGTCCTTTGGCACTTTGTTCACATTAATCTTCATTAGGGTGTGGTATAGCATCAGATCTTTAAGTTACTTTCAAAATCTTGCTATAGTTTCCTATTAAAAAATCATCTTGCTACCTTGAATGCTAAAAATGAAAAAACCCTAAAGGTACAAAAGCTTCAGGGCAAAAACAAGTTTCTCCCATGACAGAAGAATTATTAGGATTTTTCAATGTTTTGTTGGAGGGTTTCTGATTTTCTCTTATTAATTCTCATAATCTCTTGAACACAGCTATGAGATTGACTTTCCTTTTAACTCTATGTACCCCTATTTCTTTGGAATTTCAATGGAAAGATATGAACCTCCACTCAAATACCTCAAAAATTCCCCCAAAGGACGTGTGAGATGGAAACAAAAAATGGGAAGTTGTTTCACATTTATTTACAGCAGATATAGAAGAACAAGTATGAGTATTTGCCCACCAGTTTGTTGGTTTTTTTAATCTCTCCTAAGAGTTACATGGATTAAGAGTCTGCAATAATTTTGTTCACAGATCCTTCCTCATTTTTTGCATACAAATAATAAATGCAAAGATGAGGGAAATATACAAATAAAGCCCTCAAATCATAGAAAAGCCAGGCACCAATCTAAAAATGCAATTATTAATTTCATTATTTTGGAAAGACATGGAAAACTGGATAAGGGTAGCTATTAACATTAGTGAGAAAAGTGAGGACTAGTCTTAGGGTTAGGGTCAAAGGAGCCACAAAGCCTACAGCTCCAGGGACACTGGGGATGCAAAAGGTGTGCAAAAGGGAGTACGGCACTGCAACATTCTCCAACTCCACTATCTGCCCCCGCCTGGGCTATCTGTGATGCTGTGCCAGTCAGCCTCACCCCTGCCTTTATGATTATTAATTTGAGCCTACTAAGAAAATTGTTGAGTAGAGACACATTATATTTATATCGAGTATGTGATTCTTTTTTACATTGCTGATCTTTTTGCTTACTCTAAGCAAAAATCATCATGTCTTTAATAGAGAAAAATCCTCTCTTTTTTCCCCAGTAAGTGTTAATGTTCAGTGTGGGCTGGCACATACAACTAAGCTTTGTCCTACTTGTATGTTTCCCATTTCTTTTCTGTATTTTATAGACATATTTTTGAATTTTTTGCAGTATCTACCTGCCTTAATAGAATTTTTAGTATTACTGTAGTTCTTGTTCAGTCAAGGAATGTTTGTATTTTAACTAGTCTACATTTTATTCTATTTACTATGGTTTGGAGACCGGGTTCCTGGCTTACCAGTCAAACAACGCAGTCATATCACATTTAAGCAGCCCTGTACTGTTTGTTCTTTTTCATAACACCAACAAATTTTAACTTCACCTAGTTTTGCTTTCTCAACATGGCTGTACACACTAGTCCCTTTAATTCTTCCCTGTGTTAGGTTTTCCTTATGATAGTCAATGGCTTTAGCTTACTACAGGCGAGTACATAAGAATAATAGCACATGTGTTGGTACTACTCTCACTCCAAATATTTGTATATCCTCAGCTCTGTATTCAGCAAGACACTTACAGAGACATATAAGATATATTGTACAATATTTTTGTGGACAAAAGCAAAATGCAGTGGGACTGCATATTAAGTCACTAGAAAATAAATCATGGAATAAACTGAGGAAAATATTTTCACCAAGGATGTAGTAAATTTCATCTGTAAAATCAATAATTGTTACTGCATTCCAAGTTGGGCTTTTATTTGACTCTATTTCTGCACTGCTGTTTTTTATACTACTGGCTTCTCCCTAATATTCCTGTTCTATCTAGACCAATTTCTGCATTCTTAGTGCTAAAATTTATGATAAAAATTATTTTAAAAACACTGAAACGAAGTAATAATTTTAACCATTCTGATGCTTAACAAATATGATCTCATGCATAATCATGCCCTTTTTTTACATCAAATCCTAAATGACAATTACAGTTTGATGCACCTGTGAAATCACTGGTTTACTTACAAGTGCTAAACTCTGTCCCCAGAGGAGGAAAGCTTAAAATAGTGGAAAGAGTAAGGTTAGAAAAATGTACTTGGACAGCACCAAACATATAGAAAATGTCTCTGAATCCCAGGTTACTTTAGAAATCAAATGCTGCTATTTGCCAAATGATTACTGCTGTCCAAATAATAAAATTTCAGTTTGTTCTCCAGACTCCCTTTTGACTAGGGAATAGTCTGACTTTGGTGAGATACCTGTCATTTGAGAAAGCTCTTAGCTTTTAGCTACTGTTCATATTTTCAGATTCACATACAAGGCTAGAGGTTATCTTGCAGTATTTGGTATTTTCCAGAGGAGAATTTTCCATATGTTTGCATTTTTTTAATCATTCCTTCTAATCCATTTTGTAGGTACAAAATCAGCAATAGATGTGAAAAAGCTAAAGCAGAAAGGCTAAGATAAAAAGAAAACCACTTGAAATACTTTTAAAAAACCCTTAGTGTTCAAATGTAGCAATATGGATTTATTTTTACACTATACATACATTATACAGCCCATAACGATGTTTTACAGCATAAGATCAGATATTTTATCTTTGAATCCATCTCTTTCTGTATACACTAAGAATAAATAAGGTAAGTTTAGTAATTTTAAATGTAACTTTTAGAAAAGTGTATATTTAAAGTCAAGTTACAGATGAACAAAAATAATCTTGTAATTGAGGGAGAGTGAGAGCAAAGAGTCATAGGAGTATTCAAGCTGTGGCATTACTCACTGTTTCCTTCTGAGCTGAATAAAAATTCTTTACAGAATGGTTGGCAATCACCAAAGATTGAGAAGCGTTACAAAGACAAGTGCTGGATTCTGAACATGGAACAGGGAAACTCTGATTGTGTCTGTAGACTGGGGAATGAGAGACTGAAGAGAAGTGCTGCAGAAAGAGACCTGGAGGTCCTGGTCAATGGAAAGTTGAACACAAATCAGCAGTGCCCTGGCAGCCAGGAGGGCCACCTGTGTCCTGAGGGCATCAGGCACAGCACTGACAGCTGGGCAAGGGAGGGGATTGTCCTGCTCTGCTCTGCACTGGGGCAGCCTCATCACGGGTGCTGGGGGAAGTGTTGGGGTCCACAATCCAAAAAAGACATTAAACTGTTGCAGAATGTCCAAAAGAGGTCTGCAAGGATTTGTAGAGGAAGCCTTATGAGGAGTTGCTGAGGTCACTTGATCTGTTTAGCCTGGAGCAGACTGAGGGGAGACCTCACTGCAGTTACAGCTTCCTCGAGAGGGGAAGCAGAGGGAAAGCTACTGAATCCTTCACTTTCATGACCAGTGAAAGGATCTGAGGAAATGGCATGAACCTGAGTTGGGAGAGGTTTAGGTTGGGTATCAGGAAAAAGTTCTTCACCCAGTGGGTGGTCAGGCATTGGAACAGGCTTCCCGGGGAGGTAGTCAAAGCACCAATCCTGAGAGAGCTCAAGAAGTGTTTGGACAATGCTCTTGGATACATGGTGTGACTCTGGAGGTGTCCTGCACAGGTCCAGGAGTTGGACTTAATGATCCCATTGGATCCTTTGCAACTCAGCATATTCTATGATTCTATGAATACTGCTGTAAAGAATTTTAAAGCTAGGGGTAAAAAATAGAAAGTAAATAATATTATCTTTTACAAAATAAGAACAGTAACTGCCAATTCACTGTCAAAGGCTGAGCTATCTTATCCTTTTGGCTGTGGTGCTACTTGTGCACAGATCTATGGAATCCCTAGGTGTCGCACTGGGTTTCATTCACAATGATTTATTCTATTCTCCCCTGTATTGTTAATTCAATTCAAGTTGTGTCCTCCCACCCCATTGTCCATCTTGCCCTAGGCCTGCCCCGATGCAGAATGTTCTATGTCCCTCCTCCTGTTGAGCTGTCAATCCTGCCTGGTACCAGCCCCTTGCTTTAGGAAATCCCCAGTTCCTCAAAGCCCCACTGATTTAGTCGAACTGTTCCCCTCCGCCTGTGCTTCCTCATTTATTGAAGCATTGTAAACCCCACCTTGTCTTCCTTCCCAGTTCTTTCCCTCTTGGATACAGTGGTTCCTCCCAGGTGTTGCCAGCTCCGGCCAGCCCTGGCACCACTGCAACACAGGGGTCTTTGAGCCAGTGAAGCAGAGTCACTACTAAGGCACAGATGAATTGAGAGACGGGACCCTCCGTGGAGGCAGCAACTGAGGTTTATTCCACCTCAGGGCTGAGGCTCCGAGAAACGGGGAGACGGAGAGATGGAGAGACCTCGAGCACCTGAGTGCTACAGTTTTTAAAGGGGGGAAGGAACACATGGGACGGCAGAGCATGCGGACCAATGACAGGGACTCAGGGTGCATAATATAACTTGTAGGAGGGGGAAACCCTGGCTCTAACCAATCACCCAGGACTCTTCCCAGAATCTTCCAGACACTGGGAGAGGTCTCTGGTTGACTGGCAGGGCCAGGTGCCATGTAAACAACAAGATTGACAGGTAACTGCTTTATGGTCGTAAGAACAGGGAGAATAAGGGGTAACAGGGCATGAACTATGCAACATTAACACATAACATATCAGCAAAGGATAACCATTAGCACTCATCACCCCACTGCCACACTTGGACAATAATTTGTACCCTCCCCTAGAACCTCCCCTATATAAAAGTCCATGCACACCAGGGATTCAGGGTCTTTTGTCCCTGGACCCTCCTTGGAAATAAGCCTCCTTGGAAACCATATGAAAGACCTCTCCCTCATTCTTGTTCTCCCTGTGCCTCAGTAAATCTCATGCCATAGACCCTATGCCCAGCTGTATCTGGGATCACTTCTGAGAACACCCCACTCCTGACATTGTCAGGAGCTAGAGGGTGAACTTGGCACTGCGTCACCTAGGTACTAATTTTTCTTCTTTATTGTTTTTTCCCTATATCTTTCTGTTTTGTTTTATTAAACTTAGCACCTTCTACATAAGCATACACATGAGACTTAGGTTATGTCATTACTGTCAGTAAATGGCTCCACAGATTTTGGCATATGCATTGGCATACACTTCCTGCTGTTTTGACTCCCTTATTACTAAAAGACTTTGTAGATGGATGGACAAGAATGTGGTAGCCAGTATTTTCAGACAGTCATGCCTGAAAAATAAATGGAATATGCCAAATTTAAATGACCAATACAGTTAGAAATCTGTCTGAAAATTATTTTTATTGTTGAAACAACCTAAAGAACAAGGTTAGATTATCGATTTATATTTGTTAATTTTTTATTTACTGAAAAGTTAATCCCAGCCTTTATATCACACACAAACCCCCCAGTGACTTTCTAAAATTACTGCAACTACATTCATAAACGAAAGATTTTCCTGTTTCATACACAAATTTTCAAATAATACAGGAAGTGGGAATTATACAGCAGAAGCACAGTAGGTTACCTCCAACCGCTTTTCTAGCTGTACTAACACTGTTCTCTTCCTAGCTTGTGACACACTATTATGAAACATTACAGTGTTTGGCAGGATCTTGATCCACATCAAACACAGCAGATATTCTTATAAGTTAAGTAACTGTTATATTACTGCTGGGATCAAGAGGAGGTTAAAAGAGAGATGTGGTGTCCTTCGGTTTCCTTAACAAACCTAACAATTATATTTATATTCCAGATCTTGTCGTAACACCTGTTCCGGACAGATATTTCAAACCCATCACACTCTGAATGTAAATCTAATTAATTTACATTGCAATTAATAATCAGCACATTACAAATATACTCAGTTATTTATTTGTAGAAGCCACTGTAACGTGGTAGGAAAAATATACATGGAGAGGGACAGACTGTGAACTTTTGTAAAGAAATTTTATTGTGTCCTGGGTTGTAGTGTAGGATGTACACAAAGTATTTATTCTATCACCATCTTCATTAGCTGTTGGAACCAGGTGGGACAGTGTTTTTCCAGGCCCCCTTCCTTTGGGGTGTCTTCTGCTAATGGCCCATTAATGCCTTATCCATGACTCACAGGTAACTCCCTCCAGGAGTTATCTCTGTGTAATGGGCCATCAAGGACCCACTTCACAACTCCTCATCCCATTGTGAGATGCTCCGCCCAGGGGGAGGAGCCAAGCATTCTCACCTGGATATAAGCTGGTATTTGGGACAGTGCAAGCAGCCCTTATCCACTGGATTCCCAGAGGACTAGAGCTACCAGACCTTTCTACAGGATCACTGCTTCAGGAAGACCACCTCATCTGGACTGCTTCCACCACCCTGCTCAGGTTGTATTCTGACTCTGTCAGTGGTCTTTTTGTAGTATTGCATTTATTTTATTTTACCTTTTTACCTTTCTTATTAAATTGTATTTCTGACTTGTAGTCTCTCACTTGTTTTGCTTTCAGACCACGACATTGTTATATTATTAGTGTTCACAAGAGTTGAAAATGTAAAAAATTATGAACTAAGATATGAGTTTTGGCTTGGGAAAAAAATTATTTTTATGTATTTTTCCTGGCAAAACTCTTTACAGTTATGAGGGAGGTGACATAACTATGATGGAAAACAATCAAAGTGTCCAAATTTCTTTTCCTCTGGTCACAACAGTTGCATTCTCAGCTGCATATCAATCCACTTATTGAAAGAGGAAAGATTTATCTCTTGCCCCTTTTTACCAGCAGTTTTTCAGAGAAGCATGGTTTTAATTTCTGCTGCCTGAGGAAACCACTAAACAAAGAGAAGTGCTTCAGCTGCAATGCTATTTTGTGGACATGCAATAAGTATCACTGGTGATTGTGTTTCTGAGTTGCATTTCTTACTAGGTTCAGATACCATCCGAATGCTTTGGTTTGGACCTTCTGGAACATAGTCAGAAGTCAGAAGTGGTTTGAATATCTGGTGACTTTTTTTGTCATTGCATTTCTAACACTTCCCATCATATGTCTTACCAGAATTTGTATATGGTTATTCCTCATGCTAAAATACTCATTATTTTTCTTCCTAATTTCCAAGAGTAAGAAGGTTGAATTCCTACAATCACTGAACAGCAGTGATTTCTTCTTTCTCTAAATATTTTTCTAACTCTAGGAATACAGCAAATATAAATAATCTGATACTTTATGGTATTTCACAGCAGGAAAACATTGCTACTGTCAAATAACTACAAAAAGTTAAAATATGAAGCATGAACCCTAACAGTAATGGACATGCATGCTAGTATCGCAAGTCCGTATGCTGGAGTGCGGTCGTCGTGGTGTCGCAGGATTCCTTTCCTGCCTTGCCGCAGTGATATCCTGAGTTATCTTGCCAACCGTGTGGGGTCTTTGTCCCAGCAAAGAACGAGCGATGACAAGAACAAGGGAGGACTCTGGTAAGGGGGCAACAGCTTAAGTTTATTGGGAACTCACGAGGGGTGACCTCAGCTCCAGAGTATCTGCCTCAACTGAGCACAGAACACTCTCATACAGCACCATTTATTGGGGGGAGGAACAAGGGGACGGGTTCAGCACAGGACCAATTAGAGTGAACGTGGGAGTTGCTCTGCAAGTAACAGACAAACACTGTAACAAACCAAAGAGAAGTAGGAGGGGAGAGTTGGGATCCTGTCCAATCTCTCAATGCTCTCTGGAATTTTCTAGATGCAGGGAGAGGCCCTGAAGTGACCGATAGGACCCACGGTTACATAACCAATGAGTGACAACTGTCACTGGGGGAAATCATATAGGGAGGAACAAAGGCGGTACACGGAACAAACCATTGGAGAACACAGAGTACAGAATAGGAATGAACCTTAAATCCATGTATCAAATAAATAAAACCAAAACCACACCACTACACTGGAGGATTTCCAGAGGCTTCTATATTCACTATAAATCTTACTGGTGACAGATTTTCTGTTCTGCTGACATGTCCTTCACCTGTGTGTTTCTACGAATATTAACTGAACCCATTAGACTGGGGATGTAAGTGACTGTCAAGCTGCATGATCAAGAACATAGCAAATTTTAATACTAAATTTACTTGAAAATGTAGAAGTTGACACTGAGGCTGAAACACTCCTCCATAAGACAGACTGTGGGATTTACTTCAGTGGTTTTTAACTTTCCATATCAAGCTTTCAATAATTTTGGTTGCTAATATCTGCAGGAATATTATACAAGAAAAATTAACTATCCCATGTGACACCTTTTTTGCTTGTGTAAAGTTTAGGACAATAAACTTCCAATCCCTGTCTAGACCTTCTATACGACTGTGGCAGTAGATACAGTAACTGCAAATTACATACAAGTATGGATTTTAGAAATACAAACAATTATAAATACTATATCAGATGCTAGATCCAGAGCTCACCCAAATGTTATATGAAATGTGGATCCAAATATTGCATCCGCTGTAAATTTAAAGTCAGAATTTTTAAATATAAGAAATTCTGAGCATTCTTCATCCCTTGTGGTTCACTAATGTAACCTCTCACCTTATTCTCACCTACAGCCTAAGTAGTGTTTTGATGCTACTGACACATGAAGGAAACTCTAAATCAAAACTTTCAACTAACTTCCAATTTTAAAAAGCCATGCAAGGCTTTGTGAGCACTAAATGGTGACAGTTCACACAAGATGCAATATTATTCCCTCCCCTTAAGTATTCCACTTCAGAATGTCTCCCCACAGAAAAAGAAAAAAGAAGATTTTTACATTTTTACTTCAGCCTAGTCTTTCCTCCTTATTGTCTTCCTGGAAAAGAAACTATGGAAACACGAGGACTTTGCTTTTTCAGACTAAGTTTGAAAAATGTTCTCACAAACCAAGGGAAGACACAATTCCCAGACAGGAGTATCTGTTGCCAGTGTGCCATCCAAGAAGAAATACATTCATAATTTTGAAGGTCTACAGAGTAAGTTAAAAACCAAAACCAAATGTAAGCAGCAATTGAACAAGGTTAGCAAGAAATCAACGAGGTTAACAAAATTTTAAAAAATAGACAACTAAGAAGCCTGGCATTTCCTCCCTAGATTCATATGGATTTAATATTTTTTTTAAAAAGATGTTTCTTGAGACTATTATCAATTCTGATTTACTTTGTAGTTAGCTGTTATTGCAAAAGTTGGTATAATAAAATATGTCTTACAGGATGCAATGAGCAAATAGGATCTGCCAGGAAATAAGCACCTCTCTCCAAATTTAAAATACAAAAATAGTTATTTTAAATACAGAGAATATAATGTAAAATAGATATTCCAGCCTAATTTATTTGGATCACAAAGAAAATGAAAACTTTTCTAACACCAGAGCTAACAGATGACAAGATTAATATCCATTCTAGAGAGATGTGCACCACAAAAGTATGAGTACATTTATTTGTACTATTAGAATCTTAACTTTCTTCCAAACTCTTATGACAAGAAAAGAAAAGAAAAGAAAAGAAAAGAAAAGAAAAGAAAAGAAAAGAAAAGAAAAGAAAAGAAAAGAAAAGAAAAGAAAAGAAAAGAAAAGAAAAGAAAAGAAAAGAAAAGAAAAGAAAAGAAAAGAAAAGAAAAGAAAAGAAAAGAAAATCTCTTAGCCTGATGGCACTGAAAGGTAAAATTTTGACTTTGCCAGTTTATCTTGCAACTGAGTAACACAAAATATCATAGCAAATTTCTAAAACAAATATTCTGAAATGAAAAGTCATAGTGTTTCATCAAAGCAAATCAGTTAAAACTTTTTGACTTTATTGAAATTATTTCAGCTTTATTTAAAGAAGTGTTATTGAAACTTAGCTTCTTTAATTTTAATGAGGTGGTATTCTTCAATGAAAACAGTATTATCTCAGAAGATTTTATAAGATTTCAATTTTTTCTTTTCACATCTGATGCAGATGTCCATTTGAAATTAACAGCTTACAATGGGAGACAGAAAAGTGTTTCATATTGGCATAAAGCTTTTCTTCCATGGAGGGTGTCATATTTTAAGCCCAGCTGGAAACTGAGCACCATGCAGCCTCTCACTCAACCTCCTCCTCCTCCCTTCCCTCCAACCCTTGTAGGTTGAGATACGAAGAGTTTTATAAGGAAAACGAAAGTCACACACAAAGAAAAGAAGGAATTAATTCACTGCTTCCCGTGGGCAGGCAGGTGTTCAGCCATCTCCAGGAGACCAGAGCCCTATCAAATGTAATGGTTACTTGGGAAGACAAATGCCATCACGTTAAATGTCCCCCCAGTTGCTCTTTCTTCCCCACTGTTTCATATGCCATGCATGATGCCACAAGGTCTGGAATATCCCTTCGGTCAGCTGGGGTCACCTGTCCCAGCTCTGTCTCATCTCAACCTCCCATGAAACCATAAGTTCCTTGCCAGTGTGGCAATATGAAAAGAGAAAAGGCTTTGGCTCTGTGTAAACCCTGCACAGCAATAGCAAAAACATCTTAATATCATTCAGCACAAATCCAAACCACAGACTATATTAGACACTGAGAAGAAAATTAACTCTACCCCAGCTGACACGAGCACAGAAGGAAAGGAGGTGAGGAGACTAACCTACCAGACATTTCACAAGCTACATACATGGCTACTGCATCAAGAAATTTGTTTTGAGCAGAGTCATATAAGAGTGAGGGTGATTTTAACCCTGCTTCAGACCACATCCTATTATAGCCAATTGTATATTATTTTTCCCAACTCCAAAATGTAAAACAAATGTAAATGACAAGAGTAAGGGCATCTACTATGAGACCCTACTTATCACTCTGTTGTCTGCATAAATTGTACTCAGAAGAGCTTTTCAAATTTCTCTTGCTTTTTAAGAACATACAACCATAAAAATATTTTCCAACTAGCACTGAATTAAATCCATTGTGCTTTCCTCTGACACTGATGAAGGAATTGTGTGCTATGTTTTCATGACAAACACATCATTAGTGTACATACATTTAAGCTGATTATTTCATTCAGCAAGAAGGGACATTAGGGTTAGAATGATGCAAAAGCACAAATCACACTTGATGTTTCCCAAATACCAAGCTTTGTGTGATCCAATCAAGATTTCATCAAATGTTTTATTAAACTCAGTCACGCGAGCCTTGCTGGAGCCAGATGATCTCTTATTATCAACTAGGAGTAAATTACATTCATTTTTAAACTGAATTTCAATGAAACTTTTTCTAAAATACTTGGAAGCTAGAAGGGGGTTAACTTATAAAACCACAAAACTGCTACTGTGTTCTTCCCTAGAAATGAAATAGTAAGCAGAGAAAATCAGCATTGTAAATATTGCTGATCACAAAAAAATTGAAGAATATGATACCAGCATATGATACCAGGTATGATCACTAATCACTAAAAGAAATTCACTTTGATTTATTCCTCATTTGTATTACAAAAACTATAATTTTAATTTGAAACAAAAAATAAGAAAATGATTCCTGACTAGGGAGATAAATTGAATGTAGTAAACAGCATAAAAAATGCTGCATGTTTCCTCCATAGAAAAGTTACATTTTCCATCTTTTATGTGTAAGATGAACAGGGCAAAAACCTAAATATACATATTCAAAAGCATGAATGAACCTCTCATTCAGAGGGTGAGGAAGAAAATGCTGAAAAGAGGAGTTTCTGCAGCAGACCTTCCTGAAATGGACCCTATGTTAACAGTAACATGTGCTAGATAAGGTGTATCAGAGGCAGAAAGAGACTTGCCCGTCCACTGAACTGCTAATTCTACACCTGAGGTATGCTGAGTGGAGAAATCTTCTCATAATCTGAATAATCAAGGGAGAAAGGGTATTTCTAAGCTCTGTAACCTGCACTGCAGAACTGGAAATCATGGCATTAATTTAGCTGCAAGTAGAGTTGTAAGAATCTTACTTTAGAAACTATCCTAGAAATTACAGAATAATGCACAAAGGGCTAGGGATCCAGCTCTCTGAGGTATGTGCAAGGGCAAATACAGTTCTTTACCATCATTGTCTGCTCATGTCTGTGAGTAGACTTCCTGGTTTTCATCTCTCCATTCACACCAATTAAACCTTTTAAGCAGGCACTGGAAATGCTCAACTGTACACTCAAGCCACATGTCAGTCAGGTAAAATAATGTGTTTACAATTGTTTCCAAAACAATTTTGATTATATTTAGCTTGGCATACTGCACTGGGCATATCTGGCAGGATGGGAATAGCAGGGGGCTGCAGGGTCACCTGCTTGGGAGGAGGCCATGAACCATGCTGTACTGGGATCAGGAGGGAAGGGAAAAAGAAAAAAGAAAAAAAAAGGAAAGGAAAAAGGAAAGGAAAAGGGAAAGGGAAAGGGAAAGGAAAAGGAAAAGGAAAAGGAAAAGGAAAGGGAAAAGGAAAAGGAAAAGGAAAAGGAAAAGGAAAAGGAGGAGGGGCAGAGACATGATGAGACACCAAGGAGCCTCTCTTGGGGAACAAGGATTTGGGGGCCCACAGGAGATGTGCTCTTGGGAGGAGGCACTTCATGTGGAAGAGGATGGACAGTGGCCTGTGCATGGCCCATGGAAAACAGGGAAACCCCAGGGGACTGCAGCCCAGAGAGAGCCTGTGCTGGAGGCTGTACACTGAGAAGCACAAAGAAGGGGGGATGCCCAGTACAGAGCAAGTAGCAGCAGTACAAAACTCTTACACACTTCTCCAATTCCTGCATACCACATTCAAAGGAAGTTGGTTGGTCTGAGTTTAACTCACAGTGAAAACAAAGAAGTTGACAGAAGAAAGGGGTCAGAAGAAGTGCTCAGCTTAAGATGAGCTTAGGAAGTAGGGGAATAAATGTTTTTAACTCTTTATTTCTTCTTTTTTTACCTCAATTACAGATCAGTTGTTGTGGTGTGTTCCCAACCTCCCCCCGAATCCCCATGGAGTTGGTCTGACCCTGCAGATGCTCCATCCCCTTTACCTGTCAGTTAAGTTGACCCTGCCCATTCTTCTAGATCCCTCTATGTCAATCCCCAGTTGTCCTAACCTCTTGCCCGCCAGTTAAGGCTTGTCCCCTCCCTTTGTTCCGGAGAATTCTGCGTTCCTCGGTACCCTTGGTTCCTGAGCTCATAAACTTTGTACCCTCCCCTTTGTATCTCCCTATTGGCAGTGACCCTTTGTACCCCGCCTTGCAATCCCCACCCACTGTGTTACCATTGTTTGTTGCATTGTACCACCCCTCATCACACCCCCTGTTTAAAAGCTGCTACAGAGGAGTGTTGGTTGCTCTTTCTGCCTGACTCCTTCAACTGCGGTAAACCTGCTCTTGGAGCCTCATATTGAGAGCCTTCCTCTATTCCTTTGCCCAGATCCTTGTTGTTGCCTTGTCTGCCTGGCTTGGGGCTGCACACCCCAGAGGTTCTGCAGCAGACACTATCTGTGTCCCTGCAGTTTCCTGCGCTCATTGTAGAGCTCCCACCCCACAGCTACTGGAGCTCAGGAAGCCTGAAAGGGACCATGCGACAGTCAGTGACCAAAAATTTATATTTACTGGGAACAAATTAAACTAAATGTAAGCACTCTGAGGGAAGACTGTTTTTTCTGCAACATGTCAATAAGTTCTTATATTTTTTATAGGAGTTTCCTTATCATTCAATTGATGAGATAGTCAGAGGATATAAAACTGCATTATCAGCCTAATTGTTACCATTAGTCTTCCCCTGGAAGAGGTCTGATGTATGACTAATTTTAAATATATTCTCAAGTGAAACTTACAGCCCTGATAACCACAGCAGATACTCAGGACTGTTCGCTCTTAATTCTTCTGGTTTACATTATATTGCAACAGTTCCACATTTTTACAGTGGATACAAACCTGGAAGATTGTCCTACTTCTCAAGTACAAGAATGTAAACTGCATCCCATACTTCAAGCACTGTGTTCAAACCCTTAAGTACAAATTGGAAATTTAAACTAGGCACTTATTTGAAAATTGAGTGTAAAGAATGAAAAATAAGATATCTGACTTGAAATAGTGTTAGTAATGAGTAACTGATAGACCACAAAGCATTTTTTTTAATCCAACTATACTTAATCATTCAAGTAGTGAAAGAAAAGCAGTCATTCTGACTCTTGCTGCAGTATAACCCCTCTTAGATTACTCCTAAAGCATAAACCATTCCGAGACTGACACCTCGGTAGACTGAGACCACACCTTCTCTAATAAGCTAATACACCAGTTACACCAAGCTGAGAGGAAAATGGCAAGAACATAATAATTGATTTAAAGGGTGGTCAGGATAGTGCAGTTTCTCTCAATACTGATAAAAACAAGCAAACCTAATACTGCATGGCATTTACAAGCCAAAATTCTTTCCCTTTCAAAATGCAAAGAGCTTAATTAGACAACCATATGAAGAAACAGATGCATAATTTACTGTTGGATAGACATTACATAGCAGTAGAATCACATTGGGAATTTTTAGTGTCAAAATTTTGCCAGCATATCTTATTATTTATTATTTCCTCAGGGAAGACTGAGGACTCCTAAAACATCATTGACCAAACTGTCCAAATATCTCCTTTTATGTCAAGGTGACCCTCCTGGTGGTTTCAGCAAAGCCTTTGGCACAGCATACTCCTGGAAAAACCCATGGTTTGGACATTTTCATTCTTCACTGGGTTAAGAACTGGCTGGACAGCCAAGCCCAGAGACTGGTGATGAATGGTGTTGCATCCAGCTAGGGGCCACTCACTGGTGGTGTTCACCAGGGATCAGTGTTGGCCCCCATCCTGTTTAATATCTTTATTGATGATCTGGATGAAGCGATTAAGTGCTCCATCAGTAAATTTGCAGATGGTACCAAGTCCTGGAGTGCAGGAAGGCTCTGCAGAGGGACCTGGACTGGCTGTATAGATGGGCCAAATCCAACAATATGAGGATTAGTGAGACCATGTGGCAGCTCTTGTGCTTTGGTCACAGCAACCCTGTGCAGGACCATAGGTCAGGAACAGAGTGGCTGAACAGTGCCCAGGCAGAAAGGGACCTGGGGGTACTGATTGACAGCAGACTGAGCATGAGCTAGAGATGTGCCCTGGTGGCCAAGAGGGCCAATGGCATCCTGGCCTGGATCCGGAATAGCGGGAATAGCATGGCCAGCAGGAGCAGGGAGGTCATTCTTCCCCTGTATTGGGCACTGGTCAGGCCACACCTTGAGTGCTGTGTCCAGTTCTGGCCTCTCGGTTTAGGAAGGACATTGAGATGCTTGAACACATCCAGAGAAGGGGCAAAAGGCTGGTGAGGGGTCTGGGATAGAAGGCCTGTATGGAGTGGCTGAGAACTGGGCTTGTTTAGCCTGGAGAAAAGGGCTCAGGGGTGACTTTATCACTCTCTGCAACTGCCTGAAAGGAGGCTGTAGCCAGGTGGAGGTCAGTCTTTTCTCCCAGGCAACCAGTGGCAGGACAAGAGGACACAGTCTTAAGTTGCATCAGGGGAAATTTAGGCAGGGCATTATGAAAACATTCTTTGCAGAAAGAGTGATCGGGCACTGGAATGGGCTGCCCAGGAAGGTGGTGGGGTCACTGTCCCTGAAGGTGTTTATAAAAAGCCTGGATGTGGCACTTAGTGCCATGTTCTAGTTGCCAGTGTGGTGTCAGGTCATAGGTTGGACTCAGTGATCCCAAATTTCTTTTCCAACCTAGTTTATTTTGTGATTCTGTGAAGTAAGTGTGAGGACCTGGAAGTCCTGATCAGGCATGCGATTTTTTTACTGTCTGGAAATTCTCAAAACCTTGGATGACTATCTCTTCATAGATAGCCAGTATCAGTGTATTACTTTTCTTAACATGGATTATGAGTAGAAGATGCTCTCATTTGTCTTTTTAAGGTTTTCTCACTATTTTGTACTAAAATACTAGAAGACTAAATGCAGCATAACCTCAAATTGGGATACTGATGTGAAAATAGTCTGTTTCTTCATTTCAAAAAACTCCAATTCTATATACACCAAATGATAAGAAGGATTTGAGTTGGAAGGGACTTTCTAAAGATCATAATGTTCAACAGTGGGGGGCAGAGACATCTCTCACTGCACCAGATTGATCAAAACCCCATCCAACCCTACTGTGAATGTTTCCAGGGATGTGCCATGGGTCATGGGGCATCTACAGCTGCTTTGGACAGCTTCTTCCAAGGTCTTGTCACCTTTATTGCACAAAATTTTTTCCTTATACTGATCTAAATCTATTCTCTTTCAGTTTAAAACCATTACTTCTTGTCCTGTCACTACAGACCCTCTTAGAAGCCCTTTTTAAGTGTTGAAAGGCTGAAGTCCTTTTTCAGTATTGAAAGACAGCAATAAAGTCTTCCCAAACTGTCTCTTTCCCAGGCTGGACCTAGAAAGAACCTAAAAAAGTCTGCCTGTGCAATAGACTGGATTGAATGATAGGTTTTCATTTTTATTTTTATTTTTATTTTTTATTTTTATTTATTTGTTTAAATGTTGCTAACAGTTTGACAAAATAGTGTGAACATCCCTCTTGTAAACGCTTTTATCCCTTCGGGGATTAAATGTAGTAGTCAACAAGTAACAGCTTAAATCAGTAAATACAAGTGAATTTATAATTCTACCCTGATGGTTAGGATACCTCTAGATATTATGATAAATATGTAAATATTCTTTAGATATTATGATAAAGGTATAAATATTGACTGCAAACTTGTAGTGACTGTGTGAGTCCTTTGATGACCACTGAACTGATGTGAAGAAGATAATTTTTGGGGATAGATAATTCCCAGAAATTCAAATCTGGGTAGTAGCAGCTCTTCCACAGATATAAGGTGAAGGGTAGGCAGCAGAGTGGAAAGGAAAGAAAGCCATTCAGTGGACCTGATACTGAAGAAGATGGTGCAGTGTCTCATACCCTGTGCAGTCACTCAAAATACTGGGTACAAATCTACTGAAAGTAGGTGAAGTAATGTATCCACTTTCTATAAGGAATTGGAAATTCTTAGATTTCCTATGCTCATTGGTAGCCAACTTCAGTTTGTTTAATCATCACAGGCAAAGGTTTACAGTCAGTCTCACCTCATGGTTGAGACTCGTGCTACTAAATGCAAATGCCGTACTATGGCAATTCCTTTTGTTTGTTTTTGGCAGCAAATCTGAGCAAAAACTAAAGATAACACATCACTTCAGGCAAAGAAAGGTGGCTGCATGTCTCAGATATAACCTGCTATTTGTGACTAAGTACAAGAAACAGAATTAGTTCTGTTTGTCTGACAATGTGAGATGGTCCATATGTTATGTATTTCTGAATTCCATGCTTTGAATTTGTCAAGCGTACATAATACAAGTAAATGTTTTTTTTCCAAGACACAGCTATATGGGTGTATATATATAATGTTGAAATTCTCTAACCTAAGAAGCTGTTTCAGTTCAGCCTAAAACAAGTGTGATGATAAAATATGGTTGAAAGTTATGTGGAGAAAAAAATTATTACGTTTTTAAGAATTAAACATTTGGAGGGAATTGTTGTTCCCTTCTTTCAACTGCATGCATAAGTATTCAAATGGCACAAACCTTACATTTAATAGTATTTTTTTGCTTCTTAATAGCTTTAACAGAGTGAAAATAAGATTCAGGACAGAATTTTAATGAGAAATGTTTCTGCAAAATTTTTTTAAACTAAGACACTCAAAAATATTGGCTCTAGAGCTGTCATTTCCAAAGGGAGGTTTCATTTATGTGAAGTTTGGAAGCTATCTGATGTGATTCTGGTATGATCTGATGTGCTTCAGATGCTGTACATGGTTCAATAAATAAGATGCAAAACACTGATTAAGATCATTTCAGCCACTTGAATTCTTTTTTTATGTTGATTTTCAATGTGTTATAATGCCTTTTGTAATTTATGATGAGACATTTTCAATCATCTCCTTTTTTGAGGTCACAGAAAATTTGGCAAGGAAATGTCTAGATTTTCAGTTTTTATTAACAGAAAAAATCTCTTTTGAAGGGGTCACATAAATCCATGAGGTGTAGGAGATCACTGATTTATTTTACTTCATGTAATGAAAACACATCTGTGGAAACAGCAAATTAAGTCATGATGAGGCCAAGCACCCTGAGGAGTCGGAGAGAAGGATGGTTATTAAGCAAGGAGCAGTTAGGAAGCAATCATGCTGCCCTCTCTTTCTGTCCATATGAGGCATTTCAGCCTGGCTCTGGAGCAACTACCTCATCCCAGTGGCTGAAGTAACCACTTGTGCCACTTCTGTTTAAAAACCAAGATCAGGTTCAAGGGTGAATCTTTTCAGTGCAGACTGGCACATTTAAATGGGGTCTTAAATTTACATATTTTCTTCTTGTGCTGCTCTTGGACACCTGCTGACAAAATAGCTTCTCACTTCCAAACCAAACCTTTTAAGAATAACAAAACTACTGATTGTGCTGTATGTAGGTCTGATCTGATCCTGATACCACTGATAACAACAATGGTTTGGGAGTTTAATCTCAATGGGAAGATCAGACTGATTAAGCAATGGGCATTAATAAAAATAGACTCTTCTTACTAGAGTTTAAAATAAGGCAACTATTCTGTTTCAGTGATAAATTCTGAGGAAACCTAAGTACTTTGTTGAGCACTCCATAATTTAAAATCCTGTATTTGTCAAGGTACAAGGAGATATTTTTTGCTTTGTTAATCAGAACAGAAGATTACAGAATTAATTCTGCTGTTGAAAAAGAAACAACTAGATCTAGAGATACCTTACTCCCACATTAAATTCAATAGGAACTCGGTCTGGGAGTAGCTGTACATGTAAAGAAAGTAAAAGATGAATATACAGTATTTTATTAGGAGGAAAAATCTAGGAAGCAAAACCAGCATCCTTTAATTTGTACATTAATGTATTTCTTTCTAATGCATGAAGGAAGTTCTGACTAAGAAGACCATTCCTTTTATAAACAGGCATTTTTTGAACTGCCTTAATTATAATCAGGCTCTTGGTCCCAATATATGATCCTATCCACTTTAGGCAGTGAAACTTACAATTTTATTTCCAAATATGATCCAAGAAAAAAGATCATAAATTAATTCTGAGATATGTTGATGTTCCCTGGCATACACTGTCTGTCTAATCATCTTCTAACAGAGGCAAACACTTCATAACTCTGGTTTACCTGGATATTTAAGTACAGGAAGAACTGTCTTGCCAAAGCTTTGCAGTGTAGATAGGCTATACCAGGAAATATGGCTAAGGCATTCTTGGAAAAAGACCCAGTTAGCTCACAGCAGGCAGGTAAATGTTGCCTTTACAGCAGAAATTTATATCTTCAAAGTAAGTAGAAAATATATTACTTAGTTTTATTGCATCTCCCTTTTAAAATTCAAAATGCAACAGAAAGCCCCACAGTGGACCTTCTTTCTTTCTCTCAATCCCAGACATCAAATTCCTAAAGCACATGAACACTGGTTTATTTTTAATACAGCACTTGAATCTTTTATTCATTTCACACATACATGCTGATACATAGGACTTTAAAGCCAAAAGATGGTATTTGTCTGAGCTGGATCCTCATTAGTTTCAAATAAACTTGCTTTAGACCAGTAAACTTGTTCTGAATTCACCAGCTGGTCATCTGGTCTATAACTGGAGAGTGTTAGACTTATAAATAAAATAAATAAAAACCATTCAAAAGAGACCATAGAGACCTGATTTTTCTGTAGCATTTTAAAGTAGGATAAGTAAGGCTGAAGTTAATGAGGTGAGCACTGCTGAACAACTGATGGCAGAAGATTACAGGAACATGAACTGTTATTGCCCTTCATTTGACCCATCTTCTTCCATTTCATTGGGCACTACAGGAAAGAGACACAGGAGCTGGTAACACTGATGTGTCATGCCAACAATCTGGAGTGCTGCCTAAGCTGGCTAAGGTTTAATGTCATCTGCAGCTCTTAAGGATGCACTTCCACAGCAGGAAGACAGGGCATTGTTATTTGAGAGTGAAGAGATTAGCAACAAAATTGCTAAGATTGGAGTTATTATGGCTGGAAATACGTATGTAGGCACTAAACCCAAAATATAAAATAAGGGTTAAAGGGGTGACAAGGTTAAAAATGCTTTATTGAAAACATAGGACATTGTTTCTAAAACATTATTCCCAATGGTAAAATTAAGAAATTTATTATGTCAAGACTAAAAGTCTTGAAGTTGGAAAGTCAAAGCCCAGCTGACTATCAGCAAAGATGTTTTGTTGTAATACAATGAAGATGGCAGCAAGATTGCATTTTAGAACACATACCAGCTCTTTTCCTGTTAGTTTCTCAGGAGAACAAACTGCAAAAATATCTTTCAAGGACATATGCAAACCCATACCCATACACACACACACATTAAAAAAAAGACAAAACCAAAAACAATCCACCAAAAAACAGGTAAGAAACCTAGCCAAAAAAACCCACAAAAAACCCTTGACAGCAGGCAAGAAGTGTGGCCTAAGATCTATGGAGACTGAAGAAGGCAAGATTTTGACCCAAATTAAGTTCTAACATCTGATAACTACTAAAGGTTGTAGAGTTTGTCATTGTCAGTCAAGAGGGTCCAGAGCTGCTGTGAAGACTCCACTGCCAAGTCTCTTCTGTGCAGCACAGAAGTGATCCTGGCCAGGCGAGCTGGATACACATCTTGTTGGCAAAAGTCTTAACATATTCAATGCTATTTAATATGTTTTTAGCATAGTCCTGATGGTAGATCACTGAAGTCAATAGAAAGTTAATATTTATTTTCTTTAGTTAAAAAAAAAAAGGGAACACCTACATTAATGTTTCAGGGCAGACCAGGAACATGCTTTTCAAGCAAATCCTCTGAAGCATTCATGTATTTCTTTCATATTGCAAAGTACTGTCAGGGTACAAAAACTTGATAGAGAAGTTTAACCAGAAGATGCTCTCAGAGCTTACTGTTTCTCACTGGCTCTTCTCCACCTGTTTATGGACACTTCTCATGGGAACACACTATAGCTAATTCTAAGTAAAAATTATTTTTACTACAGTCACTACAGCACAAGCTGTAACTACCCCTATAGTTAACATTGCTACTTAAATAGCCTTTCCTTTCTCTGACAGGGCAGAGAATATTAAGATGTGTTCTGGTTTCTCCACTGTGACTCCTTTGCCCTAAGCTTCCTGCTTGTACGCAAGTAAGAAATTACACCCATTTCTGTTTTCTCCATAATGAATTCTGTAATGATCCTTTTCTGTCAGGTTTTTGGCATTTTTATTTTTGCTTTGGGGGTTTTCTTTTGTGTCCTTCTCAACCTTTGCTTCAGTAAAAATCCTGCTGCATTAACAGCCTGGTTCTAGTAATCCTTACTCTGCCAAAATCTTCCCGGCTTTCCGGCGGGGGTGGGAGGTGGGCAAGGACCACTCTAGAGAGGGAACCCCTGCAAAACCCATTTCAGAGGTTTAGCCAAGCTCCTCTTGCTCAAAGCTTGATTTTGAGAGCTTGGTTCTTGATCTGGAATCTTTGAAAAATCATTCCTGAGATAGTAAAATGACTGAATGAGCTGTCTCTGTAGCTAAAGAATTAAAAGGGGGGGAACAAGGAAGAACAGAGGCTGTATCTCATCCAGTTCTGTGTATAATGAGACTACATGAAGCTGGACAGTTCAGATAATTTTTCAGTGTCTTGGTTCAACTGAGGAAAATAAGTGAGAGCAGATTTACATTGTGAAGTGTGTTTTTCATAGGAATAAATTATTGTTTTCCAAATACTGTTTAGGACGTAGTTAATTAACTAACTTAAGTACCTTTGGTACCCAGTGACCTTGGCCATATCCTTCCATCTGAATTTTGCTAGATTCCTAGGAAGTCCAGCTTCCCTGTTGTCACCAGAAAAACATGGATTAGCAGTGCATATGGAGCTGCTGTATCTGCAGCTCCATGAGCTATCAGTGATGTAAAAGAAGGCAAACTTTACAGGGAAAAGTTTAGAGTTGTTTTTTTGTCTGTTGGGGTGTTTTTACTCTATTACAATGCAATAACATAGCAATAAATAAACCATGAAGAACAGTACTTGACATCTAAAAGCAAAGAAAAAAAAAAGGAATCTCAATGTATTATGAATATCGATATATGAATTTATGGCTAGCCAGAAATTTCTGTATTAAATAAGCAACAGCCGTTAGACAGAAAAAAATTTATATACTCACTAAAAATGGAAATGATGCATCAGGTTCAAGTATTTCTAACAGAATTCAAGGGTGAAATTTTCAAATGATTATTCCTCAGATTTAACCAGAACCTGCTTTAATCTGTATGTAGCTGCTGATTTTTCATGATAAAATGTCCTTTAAATTTACCATTGCTAACATGGTCCATTGTCAAGTATAAAATATTTTTTGACTCATTGATATTGTAGTCTCGAAAGGCAATAGGAGTAATGTTGTAGCTATCTTGACTTTAGAGGGTCAAATGTGGGTAATATGGGTGCCAAGTGAATGAGTTGTGAAATAGCTGCACCCCTGAAGAGACAATAATCCTTTCTGCATTCTTTATATTCCACTTAACACACTACTGAAGACTTAACTGTAACTTTATTTTTTGTTATTAAAGTTACTTGAGCAAATGGAATAATTTCTGCAAAAAAAGGAAGGAATGCTTTGGTTTTCTAAATTAAAACATTTGCTCAAAGATTGATTATAAGTGAATAAAAGTCAAATGGATGCAAAAGAAAGGGTTGATAAAGTCTTACTAGTTGATAGTTGAAAAAGGCTGGAGGGAGGTCTGTGTGTAGAAAGTCAGGTGTTAATTTGCAGACCAAAAGAATTTGTGTCTTCCTACCTAATTTGTTGATGTGGCGAAGTGAAGGTTGACATCTTACAGTCTGTTGCTTACCAGGTTCTGTATGGATTCTGTTGCCATGCCATGTCTTTGGAACAGGAGATGTACTCAACATGGAGGCTGTTTGTGTAACAATAAGAGAGGTATCTGCAAAATACTTGGCTTTGTAATAATACATCTTTTAGCTCTCTCTAGCCAGAAGCTGCTTAGGGACTGACTTCCCATGTGTGTTCTGCAAAGCACTTTCTTTTTTAGTGGAAGTTTTTCCGTTTTGTAATGAGAGTGAAAAGAGGGTGATCAATCATACTGGTTCAATTATCTTTATTATGAGATGGTGTAAAGGGGGCTGTGAAGGAGAAGAAAAGATGTTTAATTCTGTTTTTCAGTAAACTATTAATTTTGATATAAAAGTCGTAGACTGCTTTAAAAAAACAAAGGAACAAATGAGAGACAGAAAATGAAGAGAATGAGTTAAAGCCTGAAGAAATAAATCTTGATGAAAACTAGTAGGTTTAATAGAACACAACATGGAAGACTTCCTAAACTCTCACCTGAGCCGATATCTTGTCTCAGCAGAGCTGAGGGTTTGTGGATGAACACAGCCAATTTAATATGAGTCAACATTTTTCAGCTCAACAAATCAAGTAAGTCATAAATGAGGTAAGCTTAAATACTTTCACCTCAGATGGCAATATGCAAATCCCACGAAGTATTTTATATTCAGGATGTGGATAGATTCTGTGGAGTTCCAAGAATTGTGTTGTGTCTGCAGACACAGTGTTGTATCTCCACTTAACGACATGACCGGCATGCTGTAACAAATGAACATGAAAAAGTAGTATTTTGCATTTTTGAAAAAACAATAGCAGGTTTCAATGCATATTAACAAATAAACCAATTCCAATATACCTAATCTTTCCTTACTCAGAAGAAAAGCAGGAAAGTTACATTTACCTTGCAAAATACCGTATGTTTCTCTTAGAAAGAGAAATTCATTCCAGTTTCAATTCTGAGATGTTATTTATATAATCTCTGTTCTGCCCCCAAATACATTTCTAACCAGAACAAAACCACAGTTCAACTAAGTTTGTTAGAATATAATTCAGGCTGTCAATATGTACTATATTATTTTCTGTATCTTGTGTTCTGGCCTTTATGCTGAGTAGTCCAGAACTGCATAAATATTTGAGTTTTTTCTTTAAATCAATGTATTTAATATAAAAAACTAAACTATATGATATTCATTTTAATTCTTGTAAAACAGAATTTTATGTATGCAGTCAAGGGAAATTTCATATATTTAAAAATCCTAATTCCACAGTTCTGCCTGACTGTAAATTCAAGAATTTGGGTGTTTCTTTCAGGGTTCAAGGTGTTCAGCATGCCTCTGTCATCTCTGGAGTTTAATTTACGAGTTTGCAGCAAACAAACCATGATGTGTAAAACATGAATGAAAATTCATGCCTGCTCTAAGGATGCACTTGAACATTCTATTTAATAAAAATGTATTTCATAATATACTTTATTTTTTGAAAAATAATATTTTAAAAGGAGAAAATGAAAATATTGAAAAATTTTAAAATTTTTGTAACTCAATGTTCAGGTTTTTATTTTAAATTTATTTTCCACTTTGTAATATATATTTTTATATAACAATCCATACAGAAGAATTTATGCAGGAAGAAAGTAAGAGATCAACTTTAGAAATTCAAGAAGATGTAGCTTTAGGTCAAACTGAACTACAGTGAAATGCTTTTTTCTGTTCCTTTCCCTGGAATGCAAATTCAGTATAAAATTTGGTGTTCTTAAAAAATTGTTCTAGTGAGAAATTTAGGAAAGAAGATCAGGCTTTTTACAAGGAAAAATATTTAATTTGGACAGGATCCATTTTACCTGACAGTTTCCATCCAGAGATGTGATACCTATTGTTTGGTAGTCATTGGTATTGCCTCCAGAATTCACAAAGATGGATGACATTCATCAGATGGTTAACCTCTATCCTTGGGTCTCCTTTTTGCACAATTTTATCAAAAATTTGTGTACTTTGATGTCTTAGAAAAATCCTAGAAACTGTTCATAAGTAATCTTCAAATTTTAAATACTTAAATGGTTTGTAAATGCAAATTTATTGTCCAAATCAATATCCTTATCCTAAAGGATATTTAAAAAAATCAAGCAACAGAGATAAGTAGCAATTATTATCAAGGTGTAGGATTAGCTTGCACTTTATTCTTAGGTGATCTGTAACTATCTATTGTAGTGACTTGGTTTTGAACATCAATATGGAGAATTGAAATTGTTCAATTATATAGTAGTACAAAGAGAATTGGGTCTGAATTACCAATTCTCAATTAACAAATACCAATGCCAATTACTCAAAATTAGCTTTGGTTTTCTAATTGCTATACACACAAGGACTCAATTACTGTGCTTCAGTCCATGTGTGTAAAGGAATATCTATGACCAGTATTTCAGGGTGAAACTCTTAACAAGCCTACAAGGGAAATCAGTATTATGGGGATTCCTCACCTGTTTGGGTGGTTTCAGGCTTCCTCTAATCAGTTTTAAATGTATAAACAGGTACTACTGAGATATTTCTGCAAATAACCATAAGTGCCTCAGTCTGAAAATTTCTTAACAAATTTTTATTTCTAAATTGGCATTTATCAGTCCTCTCTTTCCTATCTGTTCAATTCAACAGACATTTAAAAAAAAAAAAAGGACAAAATATCTTGCTGACGTTTAAGAAAAGAGAATATAAACCCAAACATTTCTATTCTCTCAGTTGTCTCATTTTTCCCATTGGCCCAAAATGAATTCTAGAACTTCAAGTCCATCTAAAATGTAGTATTCAAATGTAATTTTCCTGTATTCACACATAAGAACTCTGAAACAGTGCCAGTGATTATGTAGCCAAGCACTTAAATTTTTCTGCAAATTATTTGTTTTGGAAGACCCTATGACATGGTGACATATACTCAGATACTATAACATTGGATATGTACTGTTGGAACAGAGTATTAATCCATTCAGTCATTCTCTGGCAATTTTGTACCCAAAGCAATACTACAAGGAAATTGGACATAGTTTCTCAGCTAATTCTGTCAAATTGGGAATTTTTTATTATACCCAACAGTAATCATTTGTTGCAATGCTTTTTATTAAACAAATAATAGTCTAAAGTTACAAATGCTAGTAAGTCTGGTTAACAGCAAAAACAGAGCTGAATTGTAAGCATTAAATTTACAGATGCTCTCATTTGCACATAATCTTTGCAATACTAACCCCACTAAGTTTCATGGTAATGAACCACACCAAACAAATCTTTCAAAAATGACTTTATAGACTGACACCAAGACAGTATTTACCCCAGTGAAGATGAAGGTAAATGGGCAGTAATCTGAGAGACAGGGAGCCAAAATATTCCTGTTCATCGTTGTAGGGGTAATGTCTAGGAAATAAAACACCATGTGGGACATATGGAACATTACAAAGAATTTGCAGTAAGTATATGATAAAGTACATTTTTCATTCAAGATTTTTTTGTTGTTGTTTAAAAACTGGATGGTCTTTAAATAATGTAATGGATCATAATGGATCAAAATGAAACTCAACAGCCTATATAGTTGAAATATATTCTGCTTGAACAATTAATAAAATTTGGATAATACTATTTTTCATCTTGATTTAGAATAAATGTGGTAGGAAAGCATGTCCTACCCACCTATACTGAAAAATTATTAATGGTCTGGTAGAGAAAGTGCTGCTTGAAACCTACAACTTTAGTAAGGACAGTTCTAGTTCAATGTAAAATTGGGTAACTCTACCCTGACATTACAGCTAATGATAATGTTCAGAATGGAAGTGTTGGTCAGTAATTGTTGCAAGAAAAATATGAGAAGGGAAGACAATGGGAAAATTATTTCGTGACGGCTACCTCCTATGACACAGCTGCATAAGGAGGTTGTTCTCTAACTATGAACATCCATATTGTTTTTGTCTGTTTTGTCCAAAGGTAGTTTTGAATTACCCATTCATGATGAGAGAGAAGTGAGGCCTAATCTGTATATCCAAATTCTGCTGATTCTGCAGTCAAAGTATCTGCAATAACTTGCTGCAGCTTGCAGTAATGCTGATAAAGTTAATGGTCACTTAGGCAAAATAGAGCATTGATTGCAGAAATGTAAGCGCTTCAGAGAAATATGTGTCTCCATGGAATCAAGGCACAAGTTAAGAAACTTGAAGTCAGATCACTTTGTAAACAAGTGTAATAACAATGAAAATAGATCTAAGCATTCTGGTTTATATTCAGTTATTGATAAGGAGTGATTGCTAATTTGTGAGATATTTCTGAGTCTTCCAGTTGTTATTTGAATTTTCTGGCCCTTTGAGAAAAAAAAATTGGAGAAATTAAATACTCCTATGTTGCCTGATTAATATATGTTGATCTTTTCTTAAAATGTACTACAAATTCAGAGATGGTGCATTCAAGCCAGGAATTCATTAGTACTAATTTTTCCATGGCATGTGTCCATTTTGATTTGAAATCAACCAAATTGAAATCCACTAGGATTATGAAATTATGATTTATGAAATGGAGAAAAAGCATTATTTCAACAGAGTTCTCCAGTTAAAAGATATAGTGGCATTAAGTATTGGAAAGGAAATCTTGTATTTCAGGAAAAATAAAATTAATAAGGGTTTCATTTTATTCTACCTTCTGGAAACTTTTGTTATGGTTGCCTTCTGTTTTCTCTCTCAAATTCCTTTTCTTTCAGCAAAATATCTACCTATCATACTGTATATGTTATAAATAAATTTTAACTTTTCTCAGACCAAAGATTAAAGATGAAAAAGACATTTATCAATCAGTTCTCAATAATTTTGCTCCAATTTCAAACTGACATTTTAGTATAACACCTTTTCAAACTTTTCCTTCATAAGTGCAGGCTCAGATGATGCAGCAGCATTGCAGCTGAATTCTGTCTGACCCGTTCTCCTCAGCCTTTTGATTATTTGTTGACCCTGTCTTGACATTATCTTTTGCTATCTCTGCTTAATCTGGTTTTTAAATTATATTCTATTTGGCTTGTTTCTCATCCTCCTTCTACCTTTGTTTGTTGATATTTTTCTGACTGTCTTTCTTATATTAATATTTTTTAAAAAAAATTGTGAATATTTTTGTTGTAACTTCTTTAAAGATAATTTGAAACCTTAGATAATTGCTTCCACTTTTTCCCATTTTTTAATTCAAGGAAATCTTAGGTAAATTTGCTGTTCACTCTTACTATTATTTGTTCTGGTTTTTTCTGCTCTCTTCTTGATGTGTTTACCAAAGTACACATTAGCTCCTGCTGTTACTAGTCCTTGCTATAAATTTATAAAAGAAAATGATTGCATAAGATTTAAATACATGTATTTATCAAAGACAACAGAACAGAACTTTGCTCCTTATGAGCTTTGTTTAAAGCAAAAAAGAGGTTTAGTTTTTTTGGTAGTGACATAATGAAAACAAATACTTGATGAACAAGGGAAACTTCTTCATTATTCTTCTTTATTACTATATTGCATATTGTATTTTATATTGCCCTTAATATTACCCTTCTGACAAAGAAGAAGAAGGAATACAAACATATAAAATATAGTTCTTTTCTTTTTGTTAATCATAATGTGCTTAAAAGCAGATTTCTTTTTTTTTTTTCTTCATATAGTTCAAATTGTCAAACTCTGTCTCTTTTCTGGACATAAACAAATACATCTCCTGTTCAAAAGTCAAATTTTGAAGTTCATCTTGCTGACCCATGTATAAAGCCTTTCGTCCTGGTAGTCTCTCGTCTTGTCTGATGGTTATACTTTTTCATTATTTAAAAGCTGTTGCTTTTATATTACCAGCATTTTGGCTCTTTAATAACATGAGAATTGCTGCAGTAGCAGCATGACTTTTGATGCTCCTTTCTGAATTCCTTTCAACTTATCTATGCACTCCTAAGAAGCCTGCCTACAGTATTTTAAGCGCAGTTTGGTATTCAGACCTCAAAGCGTGACTTTTTATGTCTTCGTCATGCTATAGAATCATAGGACCATAGAGCCATAAAATCATTAAGGTTGGAAAAGTTCTCAAAGATCATCAAGTCCTGCCTTTGACATCACCGTCTTGTTAGCTAAACTACAGCACTGTGTCATGATCAGTCATTTCTTGAACAGGGATGGTGACCCCACCACAGCCCTGCTCAATCCATTTCAATGTTTGAGAACTTCTTCCATGAAGAAATTCTTCCTGTTGCTCAAAATGAACCTCCCCTGGCCCAGCTTGAGGCCATTTCCTATTGTCCTGTTGCTGGTTTCCTGGGAGAAGAGACTGACCCCCACATGGCTACAGCCTTCTTTCAGGTAGTTGTAGAGAGCAATACGGTGTCCCCTGACTCTCCAGTCCTCCAGGCTGAACACCTGCAGCTCCCTCAGCCCACTCCTCATACGACTTACTCGCGACCCTTCACAAACTCCATTGTCCTTCTCTGAACTCTCTCCAACACCTCAGTTTCTTTCTTGTAGTGAGGGCCTCAGAACTGGACACAGGATTCAAGGTGTGGCCTTGCCAGTGCTGACAATCACTTCTCTAGTCCTGCTGGCCTCACTATTGATACAATCCACGATGTCATTTTGCTTCTTGGCCACCTGGGCACAGGCTGGCTCATGGTCAGCTGGCTGGCTGCCAATCAGCTTCCTCAGGTCCTGTTCTACTGGGCAGCTCAGCAGATCAACACTTCTGCCCAACTTAATAAGGGTGCTCTTCATCTCCTCATACAGATCATGGGTAAAGCTATTAAACAGGACTGGATCCAATACTGGGCTCTAGGGAATACCACCAGTGATCGGACACCAACTGGATATAGTACCATTCACTGCCACTCTCTGGGGCCAACCATTTAGCCTATCTGTCCCTTCAAACAGTTTTTAACCTATCTGTCCCTTCAAACAGTTCCCAAATAATACTGACTTTTCCTTGCAAATTTGCTTTATAAACATATACCTAATTTACTGTTTGTTCATCATCACTTGAAGTCCTTTAATCAGAATTTCTAGGTTGTTCTCTTATAGAATGTTATTTCATGCTTGTTTTTTAGTTGATGCTACCTAAAATCAACATGTGTATGTATGCAATGTGCTGCATTTCTTTCATCCACAAGTGCCATGACTGCAATCTTCTAAATGTTTGCTTAGGGGTAAATTGTCATAGATGCATTAGCTCCACAGAGGAACAAGAATATGAGAGGCTTGAAAGAAGATATTTAACTTATTACTCTACTCAGCCCAGGGATATTTGCTGGTGCTCCATTGTGACTGCACACTCTGAGATGGAAAGCTTTGGGAAGATGTATCCTGACATCCATGCTTTGTTATTCTATAGGCAGAGAACATTGGTGAATGAGCAGAGGGCAATGTGTGGATCTTCAGGAAAGGAGGAGGGATATTGAATGCTCATGGCAAGAGACACACTGTGACTGTCTCTTGTAATTTGTTACCAGATCTATTGCCTGAGTGAGGAGGCTGAAGAGGGTGTAATTATCTGTGTCTCTCTTCAAATCACACTATACAATTCTTGGCTTCTTCCTATGATTTTCTTACACTTCTTACATTATATATGTTTCCGTAAGCAATGGAACACATGGCTCCTAAAGATTGAGCTCTCTATTCCTTTTTTTATGATCACTGTTAGGTTTGCTTTTTCTAATACTTTCTAATTCTCTATGGCTTAAACAATTGTTAGTGGTTCAGTAGGTTTGTTAGTAGAGTCCCTCAACCCCTAGAATCTGTGTTCTAAGTCCTTATTACTTACTAAATGTCCAAAGCTGTTTTATTCATTTTGTGTAGCACTAACACTTCTTTCTCCTAAACTGAGCCTTAGGAGGACATGTCCGTATAATTCATTTAATCTCACTCCTTATTTATTGATGAACTAAATTTCACTTATTTTTCTTTGTCCAGTTATCAGATCTGCAGATATCTTCCTTACTTTCTTGACCCTTACATTACAAATTTTTTTTATTGCCTTACATCTTGCATAACTTATTTCCAAATATATTTATTTCAGCAAATATTTTTGGGATTTAAGTTTCTGAAATAGTGTCCTGATCAAACTACTACTGCTATGGCCTTTGGACATTGGAAAGAGTAATACTGAGTATCTCAGTTATGTCACTTTGTGCTTAGAAAATACAGTATTTTATATCAGTTTGTTCAGGGAGTACATTGCTTAGTTTGTTAAATTGAAGCAGCTTGTAGTCAAAAAGTATTGAGTGTCACTATTTCTCACAATTTCTACTAGTTCCTTCTTGAGCAAGCTAGTTAAATCCTCTCCTTTCTGGATCATAAAATTGCCCTCTGTGATGATGCATGCTTGATTAGTTTTGTTTTTATCCAGCAGCTGTATTGGTACTTAATGTCCCCCATGACAGGTATGGTTTTGGGAATCATTTTGAGAAATGATCCAGGAAATTTTTACTCTTTCAGTCAGTATTCATGCTGCCTTACAGATTCTCAGTGTAGTTCCCCTTCATACACCTTTTCAGATAGTCCTGATTAAAGTACTTTGCAAACTTTTTATATATTTATTAATTTTTTTCTGCATGAATTAATCTGCAGACATGTTAGTGTTGTAATTAATTTTAATTAGTTTAAGACAGTTCGCCAGTGGAAGTTGGATAATCTGCCTAACTTGCTATGTAGGTAAAACATCGGGGATACTGGATTCTTTCCCGTCTAAAAGGGTGCAGGACCTCACATGCCCACATACTCAGTAAAATGTGGTATTTTCATATAAATTATTTCAAGTAATTAGGTTCTTAACTTCGAACTTCAGCAAAATACTTTGCTACTAATTTATTCACCACATATCCCTTCCCCTAACAATTCTTTTTGTTCCAAAGTGGACATTATATACAGGGAATTTACCATGTAAGCTTTTCAGTATTCCGTTGTCAGGTTGCAGATATGATTCTATTCCCAAAAAAACACTCAGTGATTTTTTTAATTGCTTGTATTAAAAGAACCTCTGTCACCTCAGCTGGGATTAAAATGTAGATATGGAAGGACCAGGAAATATACTCAAATGAAATCAATTGCTGTTCCAAAGATCCAAGACTTCAGAGAACCAAATCAGACAAAGAATGGGAGAACAGAAGGATTACTGTCTTATTTTACAGATAAGGAAATGAATAATAGATTAAGGTCAGAACAGAGGCTGTGGCAGGCCTAAGAACTAGTCCCAGCATACTTTCTTATTATAAAACAATTCTTCATTCTGAAAGATTTTGTTTATTCAGTCATCTTCTGTGAAGCTGAAAGAGAAGCTGAGCTTGGATCAAGCTTGAGATCCAGAATCCCAATAACTTTGCTGTTTGACTTAGAGACTAACTCCAGGATCTGCAGAAGTCTCTGGATTCTCAGAAGCACAGTTCTTACCAGCTGGTGATGTGGAAGCATAGGGATTTTGGTTCTATGTAGTTTAATTCAGATCACAGCAATTTTTACTCATCTAATTCCAATTAATTTTATTAAGTGTTAAATAAATAAAAGCTACTTTTGATTTACATTTTGTTTTACATTAATTTGCATTATTTGATAAGTCAGTTTTCTCCATCTTGTCTAATTTGTAGAAGTAAACGAATCTATCTTTAGGGTGGTAATGTGCTATTCATATGGTATAAGTGGAAAGCTGATGATTCAAAAAGGTCCTACTTGTCACTGCTTATTTTTTAACAGCCTGTGGATTCCAAGATCTGCTCATTTACACCAAATAATTTTCAGATTTGTCCTGGTCTCCTGTCACAGGGGATATCCACTGTAAAAGAAGCTATGTTTTGCAGTTTCCTAATGGCTTTAAAAAGGAACAGTAAATGTCAACAGGCAAAAAGGCCAAAACTCAGGGACAACTGATGGGCCCTATAATATCTTTCGGGGATTAGTCAAGTCAATTCTTGGTTCTTTCTTTCCACAGCCTTTTTGCAATAAATTGTATAAGATCGAAAAGCAAGATAAATGTTAGAGATTCTTCTGCCTAGTCAACAAATGAGTGAAAATTTAAGAAAATAACCTTTCAATTCAAATCTTCAGTACTTTTAAGGAGCAAGTCTTACTATTTATAGTTTTAATTATATCAAATTCTGTCTCCCACAGCTTATAAAAAAGAGAATGAAAAATATTTAAGAAGAGACCTGCAAATGCATTTTGTTATCAAAATTAGTAAATTTTATTAATAAATTTTATTATTTAATTATTACTCAATTAAATAATGTATATTTTTTCTAGAAATAGATATTGCTAGTTCCATCATTTATGCTTTTTTCCCATGTAAAAACAAAACAGAACAAAACATAAAGAGAAAGCTCTGTGACATATTCACAACTGAATTATTTCATTATTAATAGCCTCACAGTTCATATATTGCTTATTTATCTTTTCACTTTTTTTAGTAGTTATGTGGCTGCTCTCCTTTAATAGCATAATATTTAGAACTGATTTAGGAAAATGGAAGTGTCTGTTTGACCTTATGTTGTTTTTATGTTGGTTCTGGCTACAGATTCTCTATGTACAATAATTCCAGCTGATAGAGTTAAGCACTGAAAGAATTTTGAGTGTTTCAGATTCTTAGATGGACATTGTATCTGCTTAATGTAAAATAATTTTATGAACTGTACCACAACCTGTGTCATCAGGTGACAATTTTTCCTGTCATTGCCCTTTGCATTTTTAAGAACACAGCTTTTCTCTCCCTGTGTTCATATCTATGGGAAGTTTATCCATGAAATAGTTTTGCAGTAGTCTGCTCTGGTTGTTTTTGAGTGATGTTGAAAATGAGAGACCCTACTCTTCAGAATGTTCCTTTGAGCTATACTTTCCCTTTTCTAATTGTTATAAACTGGTGTATAGATAAACCAGAGATTCCCCTCTGAATTTTGTCACACTGAGCATGCCAACACCCCATACCCTCTGAAAACACTCTCTAAATCTGACTGAAAAAAAACCCCTGAGTAATTTTTGAAGGAATCCATTCACTGAGTCCTTGAATCACAGAATATTTTAAGTTGGAGGAGACATCTGGAACATGTTTGTGCTGACCTCCTCAAAGCAGAACTGACCTTAAAAACAGAGCCCTTCAGTTCCTTATATTTTAAGGCTCATAGATCCATAAGTTCAATCTTTCTGTCTTTCCCCATGTTCCTTTCCCATCAAGAAATCAGATTTCTTACCACTGCTTATGTGAAGTATCACAGAATCAAAGAATTACAGAAAAGCTTTGCCTTGCAGAATTGAAGATAGTAGCCAGGCATGTTAAGAATAATTAAGAATAATTGTATCTGATTTTTTTCTGGTGATCTGAACCATGAAAGACAGACTGTCTTTGCATGTTTTATAGTGGGTACCAAGCACCTTTTGGGAGCAGGAGATTTCAAACGAACTGCTGCTTTATTGCTAGCACAAATACTGTCATGGCAACTAATAGCACTTGCACAGACAAGCAACCCTTTGTAGACACTCAAGCAACAAACAAGAAAAACTGAAAACAGTATCACCCAAGTTTCTAGCACTGGTCTATACTTGCTAACAGTGAAGACTGAAAAAAAAGCCCTGATCACTTTGATATTCAAAAGGTTTACAACATTGGTGGATAAAAGCAACTGACTCTGCCTGGACTTGTGCAAAGCATTTGACACTGTCCTGCGTGACATCCTTGTCTCTAAAGTGGAGAGACATGGACTTGATGTATGGTCCACTTGGGGGAAAAGTAATTGGATGGCTGCACTCAAGGAGTTCCTTGAGTCAGTGGCTTGATGTCTGAGTGGAGACCAGTGAAGAGTGGTTTTTTTTTGGAGTCAGTATTGAGGATGTTGCTGTTTAACATCTTCATGGGTGATATAGAGGGTGGGATTGAGGGCACCCTCAGCAGCATTGCTGAAGACATGGAGCTGTGTGGTGCCCTTGACATGCTGAAGGCAAGGGATACCATCCAGAAGGACCTTTAGAATCTTGAGTGGTGGGTCAGTTCAAACCTCACAGGGTTCAGCAAAACCCAGTGCAAGGTCCTACAGCTGGGTCAAGGAAATCCCAATCCAAAAATAAAGGCTGGACAGAGAGTGGATTGAGAGCAGCCCTGAGGAGAAGGACTTGTGAGTGCTGGTTAACAAGAAGCTCAACATGACTCACCACTGAGCATCTGCAGCCCAGAAAGCCAAATGTGTCTTGGGATGCATCAAAAAAACCCCAAAACCCTCCCCCCCCCAAAAAAAAAAAAAAAAAAACACAAGAAAAAAATCGTGGGCAGGATGTCAAGAGTGAATTTTCACTCCTTTCTACACCACTCACCTGAGACCCCACCTGGAGTACTGCATCCAGCTCTGGACCCCAACAAAAAGTATGTGGTGGACCTGGTGGAGTGAGTCCAGAGAAGGGCTGTGAAGAGGGTCAGAGGGCTGGAACACATCTCTTCTAAAGGCAGGCTGAAAGAATTTGACTTGTTCAGCCTGGAGAGAAGATTCTAAGGAGTAACATTTCAGTACCTAAAGGAGGCTTACAAGAAAGCCAATAAAGGGATTTTTTAAATTTGAACATAATGTTCAAGGACAAGGAGTAAAGGCTTCAAACACAATAAGGGTATTTTTAGATTAGATATTAAGAAGAAATTCTTTATTATGAGTTGGTGATATACTGGAATATGTTGCCCAGAGAAGTTGTGAATGCCCATCCCTAGAAGTGTTCAAGGCCAGATTGGATGTTCCTTTGAGCAACCTGGTCTAGTGAAAGTTGTTTCTGCCTGTCTATCTATCTATCTGTTTTTCTATGTATGGATGTATGTATGTATGTATCTATCTATCTATCTATCTATCTATCTATCTATCTATCTATCTATCTATCTGTTATCTGTCTACTTACCTACCTACAGATCTATTTGGTATACTTATATGTATTTTTCCACATGTTACTGGCAAAATACAGAAAATTCTGTTAATTGGATACAATTGCTAAGTTTTTTTCCCCTAAAATTGAGTATATAGCCTTTAAATAGAAAGTACATTGCATAGTATGAGCAGGTATTTGATTATATTCTCAGAAAAGGAGTATTTTCTCAGTATTGGATATAAGTATATTTTAAAAAAACCTTCTGGTTTGCATATTGCATAGAATACTGGAGACTATGCACATGGTTCCTCCCACTTTACATGCTTCCTATTTATACTCTAGAGCTCAAAAATAACAGGATTGCCCATGGAGAAATATGGATCAGACATAATCAGTGATCAGTACAGGGCTTAGAGTGTGTGGCATCACTTCAAGTTACAGCTCTGTATCTTAAGGGTCAGCCATGGTGTGTGCCAGAAGTGAATGAGTGGTTTTGAATAGGACAGTGCCTCTAACTCACATGTATACCCATCACCACACTTGTTTAGCATAGGTTACAGTCTGTGAGCAGAATCCTTCCTCAAAAACCATAGGAAGAAGTCAAATGCTTCTTTTAGGAAGGGTGATTCAAATATGCCAAACAATACATTAGTTTTGCTTCACCTGAATTCAATTAGAGACTCTGTATGAAGCTTTTAAACCTCACTGATTTTTTTACACTGAATTAAGTATAGCTAAGTGCAATAGTCCCAGTCAGAATTTTCTGTCCTGAAGAGATGATCACGCAATGCTTTAGGTATCTTTTACCTGCTAGCATTCTGGATTTCTTATAATAAGATTATTTCTTTAATATTGCTCCTATCCTATAGATGTACAATGGAAATAAATTTCTAGATTTCTTGGAACTGTTGTTATTCTGTCTGACATAAACCTTTTGAGGAGGAATGATAGAAGACTGAGTATTTTCTTTTTTTCTTTTTTTAAAATCAGATGATAAAAGTGAGGCAACTGAGGATTTTACAATTTGTAAGTTGTAGCTCTTATATAAAACTAGAATGTTGCTGGCTAAAAGAAGATTTTCTGCTTTGACAATTCTATTTTCACTCATACCAAGTTTTTCCTTACCTCCTGTTCTGTGTATAAAAAACTTTCACTGAGGTAATTTACTCTTTCTTCTGGGAGAGGACAGGATTTCTTCATATGTGTTCAAGTGTTAAAATCTCACTAGTGAAAAGAACATATGTCAACTTAAAATCTCACAATTTTAAAATCAAACTCCTGATTTTGAGGGAAAAGCTATGATTTTTGATTTTTAAGATTGGCAGCATCAGAAAACTGGCTTTTGGCACATTCAAAGTGATAACCAGTAGAAAAAAAAGATAATATAATCTGTAGTGTCTGCTATCTTTGCCTGTAATATCCAGTGGTTTGATACTTGCAGTTTTCATTAAAATATACAATTTAAATTATTTTCCTTTTTATGTTCTTTATAATGCCCAATTATAAACTTAAACATGAGTTGCAAACCTCTCAGATTTACTAACAGTAACATATACTCTCTTCTGCCAGTGTTTTTTGATTAGATATTCAGTCTTGTAAATTCCTTTTTCAATGTGCTCTATAGTTTTTAATTTCCTTTTCGTAACTTCCTGTTATTTGTTTTGGTTTGAGACATTTAAATTTGAACATCATGACAAAATAATGGATTACATTTTCAGTGAATGAAGCATAGATCAGTAAGAAAAAAAGTGTGGCTCTGAGCGATCTTGTTAGTTTTCACATTCTGAATCAGCCAAAGACCTGGCTTTTTCTCAAAACAAAGAAGAGTTGCATAATTCTTGTATACCCATATCTTCAAAAGGAAACCATGCTGTAAGAATCATATTACAAGTTCTTAACACCAAACTAATCTATGATAATCCCAGAATGATGCTGGCTTTGTTGTTACAATACAGAATAAATTATACAAAGTAAACCCTGTGGTTTAGCAATATGGGAAAGTAAAACACACTGTGAAGCAGGACATCATCTTCCCTCTGACAGTTTAGTAGCAACACTGTATTTACTCTCCAGTGTCACACCTTTTAAAATCCAATACAGCTGTGCACCAGTTCCTCACTTCCTTAGACTAAGTCACAGAACCTGAAACAATTTTTTGAATTATGTAATTTAACTTGGAATAACAAAAAAAATTCATTTTAAGATAATCTCATTAACTAATACTGTAATGTTTGCCTCTTACTTGTGCTCATTACTTAGCTTTTTTCTGTGATGTGGCCTTTGCATACAGATTCTGCTTGATATTTTAAACAGGAAATTTCCTATCTTGCTTATAAAAATTACTGTTCTTCTCTATTCAGTTAGACTGTTGTGAATTAGAACCAACAAACAAACAAGCCTACTGACCTACTGACTTAATCAAAATGAGTAGAATTAATCCTATAAAAGTGAGCTCAGAGGCATGCCCACTACTCTTTGCCAATTTAGCCATTTTTATCATCATAAATCTTTAAATGAATAAAGATTTCTAGTTCAATTTTAATACAATTATTAATTGCAATTTGTGAGTTCTTGCAATGTCAGCCAACAGTTTGAAATTAATCTATTATTCGTAAATCATTAATTTTGAATATTTGCAGCTGATTATTCATTGTTTGCAGAGAGGAATGCTAACCTGCCTCTGAAAAATCCAACTGGTCCTTGTTTTGATAAATTGCTTCTATTTTTGGAACAGGGAGATGACAAAGCAACTACTTTAGCTCATGCATAAATACCTTTGCAAGTGTTTGAAATATTACATGTTCAGAATTAAAAGCGACTCTCTCTACTAATCTTACAGAATCACAGAGAATAGAATATATGAAATATATGTGTGGTAGAAACACCACATACAGGTCCATAGATGCAGATAGTTCAGAAAAGAATGGTCATCCTTTTACTTCTTTGCATTGAACTGTGTGATTCAATAATTGCTTTCTTTCCTATTTGGTCATTACTACTATTCGATGTATTCATAATCCATTACAAAGGGAATTGTTCATTAATTTTATTTTTTTTTTTGTGGAAGTAACACAACTAGCCTAGGTCGAGTAGTGATTAACACTGGAAGTTTTCCATATTTGTTAATGCAGGCTGGGTATTTGGTACTGGCTTTCCAAAACAAAATAAGTCTTCATTTGTGGCAGCATGAAATTCTAACAATCTCGAATGCTTGATTATGTAGCCTTGATAATATTTTTTAATGTACATTGTTGGTGTGTAGCTTCTTAGCCAATTTTCCCTTGAGCTAAGAAAATAATTGCAATGTTACCATCCTGATTACATCCATTTTATTCATGTTCTTGGCTGGAATAATTATATGACCATCCTATCTGTGTTGGTACTGCTATTCTTTTTACTTCTTATTGGTTACTTCTTACAATAAGTTTAAGCTGTGCTGTGCAATATGTAAAATGCTTCAAAACTTCCGTTCAGATAAGTAAAAGAAGATTTTTTGAACTTCAAATGGTCCCTAGCTATAAGAAGCATTTATCAACAGAGCATTCATTTTCCTGTGAGAGTTTTTTTAAACTTTGTAATGTCCATACTGCAACCCCAAAATTTTGTGTTGTAGTTTTTGATGTTTCACTTTCGAAAACCTAAATGAGGTAGTTTAGCAAAGAGATGAAATTTTTAATGGACTTAAATGCAAAAACTTGTCATCACAATGTGAATTAATCTTGTTAATAATGTGGAGCATTTCTAAAACATAACTATAACTAATTAACTGGAACAGCAGTCAAATAAAGTGGATTCAGAAGTCTAAAGACTGTCATGACAAATATTTCAGCTTTTTGTGGTCATCCATGCACAACCATTTTCCTGCCTCCATGTGTATAAATATTAGAATGTGAAAATATGAAGGAAATGGACCTGTTCCCTCAAGTAGGATAACAAAGAAAATTTTTGGGATGTAAATTGTACTTTCAGGCTTCAGGTACAAAGATAATGCCCTTTAATTGTACAGTCTTTTGATATGTTCTATGCATATCAATTAAAGAACTGAATTATATTTTATACTGCAACAGAATTGAAATTTCATCAAATGGTTAGGAAAAACACAACTTAAAAAGTTGAATTAAAATGAAATAGATTTCATTTTTAAAGTGAAATAAATGTGATTAGGTATTTTTGAGTGTTCAAATTGTGCTTTTACTTGCAAAGACCCCTGTGGTTTAAATAACCCAGTATGTGTACCCTAATAAAAATACCATTGAATTAAATGGCCACTAGGCATATAGAGTGTCCTGTTGCAATTTCAAGAGACAGTTTGTTACAAGACACCCTGCTATGTACCTTTTATCAAAATAAAAGAGAAAAAGAAAAGGTTGCAAAATGTGTTTATTTCTATTAAAAAAAAAATGTTTCCAATGTACTAGAAAAAAATTGATGTGTTGTGTGTTGGTTTTGTTGAGGGGTTTTTTTTGTAGAATGAAAGAGTTGGTTTATTCCATGTCTGGTACATTTATAGCACAACCTACAATAAATATATATAATCAGCAGAATCGATCAGTAATTTTCATCCTCTGAACTATTACTTATTTCTTTTGGAAGGTGGCAATTCAAGAAGTAATTCAGTTTATATTGTATTAGATTAAACTGTTTTAGAGCACATACTGTACTTGTTTGCCAGCAAACATTATTTCTGAAATAGGGTGCTGTTTTTCTTGCAAATGTTTCTCTTTCTTTCCTTTCTTCTCTTTAAAAAAACCCAAGCCAAACCAAAACAAGAAACATACCAAACAAAACCCCTAAACCTGTGGATGTATTGAATACTTGTGAAAACAAATTACAAATATCACACTGAGATGAATTTAGTGCCTATGGTTCTCAGCAGATATTCCCCTCCATCCTGCCTTCCAAGCAAGGCCTGTGATATTTTGTTGAAGTACAAAGCAAGAAATAGAATAGACTGTCAAAGTAACTTTGCTTTGTGAGATTTTATCCGAAGTTAGTATTTCCAGAAGTTGCTACATCTCCTAGCTTTCTTTTCCATTTCTCCTTCACACTCATGGAAATCACAGTGATGAAATTTAAATTCTTTAAATTTGTCTCAAATATTCTGGTCCAGTCGTGTTTCACTGCTTGTTTCCTGATCCATCACTTTACACCTAACCAATCCCAATTTATAATATTTGCTTCTGAAAAATATATAGGCTCTCCAGGAGTCTGCTTGCCCAATGTCTAGTCTGTCAATTCCTTCTTATGGCTCCTCTTAAAATGAATTGCCAGCATCCTCATTAGTTCCTGTATCATAGCAGAGGCCTATGTTCAAATTGTTTTTAATGACAATGTAAGGATGTATATAAAGGACATATTTTTTTAATATAAAATAAAATTGAGATTTTCTCATGTAAAGACATAGAGCCCCAGTTCTTATTTTAGTCTCTGATCTGTTTTATTGAGATAAAATATGGAAGGAGTAAAATGTCTACAATAACAAAATATTAGCTAGCCTTGACATAGTAGGGTGTATGGTAACTCTTCTCAGACCAATGTGTTTGTGTTATATACAAATGTTTGGGAAGAATTTTGCACTTGGATTCTGAAGTTAGAAAAAAATCTAAAGAGCTGACAAGTGTCAGAAGTGTCCAGCTGTACCTTTCTGAAGAATTAAGTAATTGTTATAGATAGATTTTCCTTCGAATCTTCTAGCTTCTGTCAAGCTCTGTCTGCCTACCTGTGATTGTGAAACCCCTCTGTTGACTATTTAACTTGGATATGCTGATTTTTTTCTGAAAACATAATTGTCTTGATACTGTCCTCATTTCTTTAACCATTTGCTTGGTGATCTCAAAAGACACCTCGCCCTCAAAAGTTTATGGTCCTACTGTTTAAAGTATTCTCATACAGTAGTTTGTCTTTACTACTATCCCAATTTCCCTTGGTTTTCAACAGCCAAATGCTAAACTCACCTAATGTGTTCATGCAGAGGGTTTCTTCTAAAAGACATTAACAAAACATCAGTGACAACAGCTAATTCATGCAAGTACTTGTAGAACCTTTTCTTCTGCTTATATCATTTACACTCTTAGATTAAAACACCATCCTTGTAATGCCAATGTTTATCATTCACTAAATGTAGATGAAATAGTCTTTGTATATTAAAAGAGTTTTAGTTTCTTCCATTCTCGTTGCAGATTTGAATGTCTCCTTGAAGTTTAAAGGCCAAGAGTCACAACCCATTTTTGTATTAAAAGATTTTCTTGAAGAACAGGACAGATAGTAACAGCATCATACTTTCAGTCTTTCTCAAAGATTAAGTTTTATGGGAGAATAAGTAGATCTTAACATTTCTATAGACCCTTCATGGGACAACTTCAGTTGTCAAACACAAGGAATTTTCCTCTTAACTCAGAGTCGGCTATGTGAAAAGATAATCTCTGAATTGAGATCTTAGAAAAAAATTAAATTATTTTGGCTGAAATATGAATGATGTCATCAACAGTTGGCTTAAAAAGTAATATCAAATACTATTCTTTTGAAAATCATTTAAATATACATAATAATTTTTTTCTGGGCACATGTCATGATTCTCAGGTACCACCCTGTCAAGCAGCATTAAAGAAGCAGTGAAATAGAAGTGTATAACTGCTCAAAAAAATCCATGAAAAATCTTTTAGATGGGGTTTCTAGCAGTTCCTATGGCTTTGAGGAACAGACAAAGCATATTAAATGAGTGAGACGCAAAAATGTCTTTCATTATTTTATTTAGCCATTTAATATAAATATTGAAATTATATGTAAATTTTGCTATATGTATTTAAATATTTTCTTCTTAGAGGCAACATTCTTGCCTCATCTCCCCATGTAATTAACGTTTAAGAGACACGGAAAAATTCACTGTAACTGAGGCCAGGCAAAATTCAACAATCTGCATTTCTCAACACTGCCATTTTTCAGATAGAACTCACAGGTGTCTTTTAAACAATGATGAATTAGAAGGCACAAGGCTTTTTTTCTACTCATTTATTTGTTAACTACCTCTGTGATAATATATTAGCATATTTAATTTCCTCCATTGTAAATGAGCACCTTTGGACCACTTCCTAATTTTTCATAGTATTCTTGTATTCTTCATTTTCATGCAGTCTATTTGGCATTTCCCCCAAATGACATTTGAAAATATCACAATTCTATACATAGAACAATTGTTTCCAAATACAGTAGAAGAGTCAGAAGGGAGTTCCTAATATGAAGCAGAGATTTAAAAAACACACTTTTTTATTTTTTCTCAAGTTGTTTTCCTTTTTTTTCTGTGTACAAAATCTGAATAAACAGACTGTGTATAGACTTATTAAACTAATGTATAAGAACAAGAAAAATACCATTCACTTATAACTTTTGTGTGAGGAAGGCATGGAACATACCACCGCAGACCTGGTAATGTTGTACAATCAGTGGTTGCTACTGACCCCTAATACTTTATTTGGAGATTTGTCTATTCTTTGATAAACCTTTCTCTTTTTCTTGACCATCCATAGCCCTATTGTTGAGTTGCCCAATAGCATTTCTTTCAGCTGCAGTGTCTGTGGGAGGCAGAATCCTGTTCTTGCTGAGGATGATACCCTGTGATACTGCACTTTGATCATGCAAAAAATCCCATTACTTAGCTCTTGACCATATAAAGATGTAACCACCACCACTGATTTGCAGTCTTTACAGAGCTCATAAAGTTTATTTTAAAATGTCTTTTCTTATGTCTCTACCCTCTTGTCAGGTATTTTCAAGATAAAATATAGCCCGCTTTGTTTTCTTCTCCCTGCCCTTTTCACTTCTACCTTCTTTCACCCTTAGCGATCTTTTTCTAGCATTGTACATCAATCCTCCACCTCCATGATGCTATTTCCTCCCGATTTCTAATTTTTCATTATGTGCTCTTCAATGTCTCATGCTACTTTCTGAATCTCCCACACATTGCAAGTAAACCCTAATTTCTGCCATTCATTGCTGTTTCAAGGAATAGTATTGGGCGGTCCTAAAGGAAGCCAGCACAGCATTTCACAGACTGGGAGGAAAATATATGGGTTGCACATTGGCAGTGTTGGCAGTTTTATCTCAGCATCACTTCAACATTTAATCAACTACAAAAGCCATTTAACGCTTGGGATACTCCAGTGCTATAAATATGATGCCTTAAGTAATTACACAGCTTTACTTCCTGTAACATATTTGGTAACATTTTAAATAAAGTGTCCTCAGTACATTTCGATGCATTTTTAATTTAGATTGGATACAGCTATGATTGTATGCTAGATAAATAACAGTTTGAATTTAAATGGATGCCTAGATATTTCCCAACTACCTAATAATTAAATAACTTGGAATATTGCAGATGAAAGTAGCAGTATATTTCAATGATTAATTAATAACATATAACTTTTATGAAAAACATCTTTCCTAATAGCACACTATTAACCACACAAAGTAATGTGGCAAGGCCTATTCCTTTGACTGCAAATGCAGGCTGTAGTAGAGATTGCTTTTGGAGTATACAAAAAAAATCTTTGTCATCGGCTGGGTTTCATTCTCTGGATATCACCTGAAGATGAGTTACCTCAGCCTCTCATTTGCCCATGAAGTTCAGAATGTAATATTCATGGCATAATTTTCTCTCATTTGTGAAACTGTAGCATAAAAATAGACAAACTGGTCTTAACTAAAGTGTCGAAGTACTTCAATAAAACAAATTTAAAATTAAATATATATCTTTGTATTAGTAAATCTTGTTCACTTAAAATTTTTCTCTAACTTCCCTTTTAATTTAAAATCTTTAAACCCCTTGCTTGACTATGAAGTAAAAAAATTGTATTTAAAGATTAAAGTCTAAATTGAGCTTTTTTCTAAGTTTAAATTTTAAAACCTTCTAACTAAAAAAAAAAAGACTTATTAATAAGCCCAGCTATACTTTTGGAATTTCTAAAAAAAACAAAATTTATAACTCACGTTACATGTTTTAATAGTTCTGTGGCCTTCAGAGTTAATCACTCTGTGATCACACAGTAAATACAGACTGTAACTGAAGAGATACAAACATTACTGAACCTGTGAGCTCACAGTAATATACTTAACAATTTAAGGTTTCAATTACAATTGCTTATTCCACAATTTCCACTATAATTAAAGTGCTCGTTGAGGATCCCTTGTAGCAGAACACCTCAGTATTGCAAATATTAGGTAGGTATTCAAAAAGCAAAAGAAAAAAAAAAGCCAAACCTTTTTTTGTGAACGCCCACTATCCATATAGCTGGACTACTGATGAAATCTTTGGAAGAGGAAGACATTTCTGTCATGCAAGATTACATTTGTACAACATTGTCCTGGGTTGTAGTGTAGGATGTACACAAAGTATTTATTCTATCACGATCTTCATGAACTGTTAAACCAAGTGGGGCAGTGTTCTTCCCAGGCCCCCTGCCTTTGGGCTGTCTTCTGTTAATGGTCCATTAACATCTTGCCCATGATTCACAGGTAACTCCCTCCAGGAGTTATATCTGTGTAATGGGCCATCAAGGACCCACTTCACAACTCCTCATCCCATTGTGAGATGCTCCGCCCAGGGGGAGGAGCCAAGCATTCTCACCTGGATATAAGCTGGTATTTGGGACAGTGCAAGCAGCCCTTATTCACTGGATTCCCAGGGGACCAGAGCTACCAGACCTTTCTACAGGATCACTGCTTCAGGAAGACCGCCTCATCTGGACTGCTTCCACCACCCTGCTCAGGTTGTATTCTGACTCTGTCAGTGGTCTTTTGTATTATTGCATTTATTTTTTTTTTTTAAATTTTATTTTATTTTACTTTATTTTATTTTATTTCCTTTCTTCTTATTAAATTATATTTCTGACTCGGAGCCTCTCACTCGTTTTGCTTTCAAACCACGACAAGCAATTAACCTTCTTTAATTTTGTTTCACCTAACCCTGATGAATTGGATCGAAGGTGTACATCTAGGAGGATTCAAACGTTTATTACACAACATTGTTCAAAGTTTTACATAACTACTGTATGAAATCAATATTTTTTTATTATTATTATGTTTGGGTTTCTTCATTTAAGCATTAAACTTAATTGCAAATGTTAATAAAACTTTGGGTTTTGTGAAGCTATAAAAAAAAGATCTGCATAGAGACTGTTATTTTGGTTTATATAAAGATATGTATTTGATTTTAATATTTATTTCTTAAGCAAGTATGATTCTACAACCATCAAAATTATCAAAAGGCATAAGGATGTTAAGAAAGTTTTGTGGAAAATAAAAGCTATGCATTTCAATACAAGGCCTGATTAGCCTAAAGAAAGTGCAAGACTGAAAAGCATTCCCATTAATCTTACAGGGGAAAAAATAGATTATAATATCCATACATTTTGGTATTTATCGAAAGCTTATGCATCAAGTTCACTGAGCAACTACTTGTTTAAAATAAATAAATAAATCCAACATGCAGGATCAAACAAACAGTAGAATAAAACCAATTTTTTTTTTCTCTTAATTTCAAATGCAATAAATAGCAAAACGGAGGGAGATTTCACAACAGTGTGATTTAGGCTTCTCCAGTGTTTCATCATCCAAACAATTAAAAAGCTTTTATATTATTTTCTAAAATGAGCGTACATCAACTTATCTCCAGTTTCATCAGCCCTAATAGGAGGCAATAATTTTTTTCCATGTCCTACACAGGATACTGCTGTTGCTAAAGCTCTGACCTGCATTGGCTATTTAATGTTTTTGCAATGAAAACATGTATCTGCCTCATATTTAATTTCAATGAGAGTATAACCATTAGATTCTCTTCTGTACTCCTGTACAGGTCTCATTTTGTATGAGTGCATTTATATACTCTCTTTGAACTGTGGATCTTTGCTCATGCTTTCATTTAATTTGCTCTTGTCAATTTTTTGCTTTCCCTCCAATTAGCCAAGATCATTTTGATTTATGATCATATTCTCCAAAGAGCTTGCAAGGCCTGTTCTTTGCAGTTTTCTGCAAAAATGTCACTCTGACATCCAAATTGCTGAAACTGTTAAGTGGAACTTGGCCTACAATAAATCCTACCTGCAAGAGATACTTTCCCATTTTGACAGAGACATATTGATAATTCTTTTTGAGACTTACTGCTCTAATTTGTTCTACATGGACCAGTCCATTTGCTGTAAAATGCCATTGATGTAAGTTACATCTATACCAGTATTTTTTTAGCTTTTTTGGGAGCCAAGCCATTTCAATAATACCAAAACCATTGCTCATTCTCAATATCCAAGCAAGAAGTCTTCCCATACTCACTGTATTCTGTCAAAGAAAGAGTTTGAAAAAATTTAACATAAATTGTTCTTGTTAAATAAAGTTTAATTCTTTTCTCCTACTTTAGTATTTTCAGGTATTTATTTGATTGTTTAATAATTTCACTGTCACTCTTTCCAGAAATGAAAAGGGAGGGAATTTCTACATTTTCCCCTTCTACTAAAGATAGTTCCTAATGTTGTTTTCCTTCACTCATTGGGGATGATGATAAAGCCTTAGAGATTACTTCAGAAAAGCATATGACCCTAAAAATTCAGACTGTTCTAACTGCATATTTTTCAGTCCATTCTGATTTGCACTTTGTTCTTATATTCTAAATAAAGTCAAGTAGCCAGTCACAATTTAATGTTTTGGTAAAGATTAAATAAACTGAAAGGCACTCAGTATTTCAGCATTTTTTTCTGTGCCGTCTATTATTTGCTCTCTCTCACACTTGGTAATGGAATTATTCTTCTCTTTGTTTTCCTCTTATTTACCGTGTATTTATAGAACCATTTAATGTTGCCTTTTGTGTTCCTTTCTAATTGAAACTCAGTTTGTGTCTCAACGTCTCTGGATTTTTTTCTACATACTCATGCTTTTTGTTTGCAAGCATATGAGATCAGATTCAATTATCATACTCTTCTTGAATGTTTTATTATAATCATTATTGTCATATTATTATTATTTTACATTGTAATTCACACAGATCCATTTGCAAACTTTTATTTTAAATATTGTATTTATCCAGAGGATTCTCATCTTATGCATTTTGTGTAGAAATGTACTGAGGATGTACTCAGGTACTCCCTCAGTGCAACAAGTGCTAAAGATACGTATCATTTCCTTTAGCCTGGCCAGTGGAAAACTGTCACTCATTAGAATTTCAGTAATTAACTTCTTAGTTTCAGTGGGAGCGGAAACCACCATGGGACCTTTTTCCTCTTAGAATATCTTTGCAGTGGTTACTAGTTTATTGTTGCTGCAATGGTAATTTCAGTATTTTAAAATATTAATGTATTTTGAGATTTGCATTGCATTGCACTTCGCTGGAATGGAATATCACAACCTTGGTCCCTCTAATGCTCTTTTTTTCCCAAAGGGATGCACAGCTACTGCAGTCATTAGGGAGAAAGCAATCACCATTAGCTGAGACAGTGTGGTCATTGCATTTTGGAGGAGCAAATTTTATCATAGGACATGGAAACAAAAAAGACAGTATTTTACTGGAAATGTTATCATTCAGGTCAAGATGATTGCATTGTTGGGCGCAGATTAATTTAAAGTATTTTGTCAAATAGGATATGCCATTTCTGCTTTGAGGTCACTCTTTAAAAGACAAAGTCAATGCACATATAAAAGTTTTGTTTTATTTCCTCATAAATTAAATAATTTTCTTATTCCTGTTTTTTTCATGTAGTGTATGTGACCTTTCCAAAATAAATATTGCACATAATCAGTGCGATTAAGGAAAACTGTCAATGTATTTTCCTTAAGAATTTATATCAAGCTTAAAAGTTGCAATTAGTGACCATTTATGATGTGCTTGTGTTCACTGTAGCATTTGTTTTGTCCAGCTATCTATCTTTTACAAAAAGTACAGGTATGAAATGAAACTACTTAACAATTCAAGCTATTGGAAAACGCTGTTCCTTTTTTGCTCTGTCAGATAAAGTAGCCAATTAAAATAAACTAGGAATTGTCCTTCTAGGTCAGGCCAATCCAGTTAATAATATATCTTCAAAAATACGGAAAAGCACTTTCCTTTCCTGTGAAGAAAATGATTTATGGCTGTTATTTGCCATCTTCCCACAACATGTTCTCTTATTCCAGTAACCTGGGGTTTAAAACTCTTCATTCTTTTCGTTACAGGAAAAACCCCTTTCCACCTCCATTCATGGAGGAATCCAGAAAAAAAGAAATAAATTTATGGAACGAAAACCTCACAGATGTTCAAAATACTAAGAGCAAAAATAAGTGGATACGTCATGTTTTTAGGTAAGATTAGACATTTTAAATGCATCTAAAAGTAAATGTTTGCTTCTCCTGCAAACAAAAAAAGTTAGCTGTTTAGAAATGAAGGCAACCAAATCCAATAATTTTTAATGGTTTGCCCTTTTCTCTTGTGCTTCCTTCTGCCTTTCCATTTTCTTCCAAACCTCTTTTTTTTTTTTTTTCTGATTAGGAAAATATCATCATATTCCATAATTCATGGAAGAAGTTATAAAACAGTTGAAATAATAAATTCTGATTTTTCTTAATAGGTATATTAGGTATATTAATTTGCTTTACATATGAATGACAAGATGAAAGTAAGCAAAATATATACAAAATCTATAGTGAGAAAGTTGTGTTCTTAAGACCTGTTGTCCCTAACACACCATCTATAACATCAAAAAAAGTCAAGCCATAGCTTATGCATGACACATAATAGTGGTAATTATATATTGAATTTTGCATAGGCTCAAATGGATAAGAATTTAATAAATGTGAAATCCACCAAGGTGATAAATTGAGAAAGTTTCGTATGGGTAGATTTCCTCTTTGATCTGCAAACACAAAATCAAAATGAGAACATTAGGAAGCATGGCTTTCAAGTAAATTGCTTCTCTGATAGCAGGTCTGTGCGTAGACTTAGTAGGGAAAAAAAGCTAAATTAAGTATTAAGGCAAATGCTCTCTTCTTGAATATTTATATGGCTTATTTCACTTTTCTCATGTCACTGCTGGTGTCAGAAAATCAGGCAACTCAGAATGTTGTAATATTTGTCCTATAAAATAGAGGGCATTTTATCTAAAATGCTGCCCATTCTTGATGTCCAAGAATACCAGAGCAGTACAGTCAGACCCTTTTTCCCTGATCTCTGAAAGAGAGGTTGTTCAGCGACTGAGACCAAAACAGGCTTTCTAAAAGCAGTAGTTTGCATTTTTGCTCTAAAATTTACTTGCAGTGTAAGAGTTCAATACCTTATTGGAAATTATAGTGGTTTTTCCATTTGGCTTGGGAAGCAACTGTTGTGTTCTGTTCTTGTGCTTCTCAGAAATGCAAGTAAAGGAAATGTATTTATAGACTCTTACTCTGCTTTTATATGCTCTCTGTTTTTGAATATACTGCACAAAAGAGTCAAATAGAGTAAGTAGAAGTTTACATTCATTTACCAAATTCAACATTAAAATTCTAGCGGTACATTGCCTATTTCACTCTACTTTTTTTAAACAAAATCCATGAAATGTGTTCACTTCTGCAGTATAAGCTGATATGTACAGATCATGCAATGCTTAAGAGACTTTTTGTTAAAATACTCTAACATTCATTTTTTTGTCCATCTAGGACTGACTTTTTAAGTAGGATCTTCTTGTTGTAGATGAAATTTTAAATAAATATTAATTTAATTTTTTTGTGATAATTTCTGTAGAAATTTCCCATTTTCAAATTAAAATCAATGTAGGTGAATTCTGTGTACTGTAGCTCTTTCCCCCCATCAGAAGCAGACAGATGAACTTTTAGACAGCAGGGAAGCCTGAACATTTATGCACCAATTTTCAGAGGTTTCATGAGGAGAATTTGAGGGCTCTCAAGCCCTCTCTGCTGCAAGCCCATCTCATCCACAGAGCATTGGAGAGTAAAAATGGAAAAAGAGGGATAACATTTAATAAACCTGGCCAATGAAAGAAGAGAAGCTACTACTTTAAAAAAATGGGATTTGGGAAGGGGCGGGTTGAGGTTGAAGCTTAATTTTGATTTGCCAATTGTTTACAATACCAACCAGGAAAATGTGCTTGAAAATTTTTGATAGGAAAAGATGAAAACTTCAGTATTGTCAGAGGTCTTCTAAAGAATTCTGTCTGCCTTCTTTGTGCTCTTTCAGCAGGATATAAACTCACTGCTTATTTGCCAGGAAAGACTTTGTCAGGACTTATTTTTTTTTGGTCCATTAATATTCACAGATCTTTTCTTTATGTTAGGCCAAGCTCTCCACAATGCCCTCTGAACCCTGGCAGAACCTTAAGTGTGAGATGTGGCTACATATCTAGTCTTTAGTTTCATAGTAATTTTTGCCATAGATTCACCACTTCCTGCACCTCTGTCCTACTGTAATTTTTGTCATGGGTCTCCATGATATTCTCCTGGTGTATATGCTTAGTAACCCCAGGGAAGAAGCATTCTGTAAGAACAGGTTCTCTCTCTCTCTGTGTAGACAAAAGACAAAATGTTGAAAGACAAAAAATGTTGAAAGACAAAATGTTGAAAATCTACTGACCTGTTGCAAATTTATCAAAGTCTCAACAAATATTTTAACTCCAGATAAAGCATTTTAGAATTTTAAGAAAATTACTAGGATGCAAAAGATCTTTGGAGTGCAGCATAGTCCTCTGCTCACAGCAAGAAAAGAGAATCATCAAGGAAATACATTTTTCTCAGTGAATATCAGCAGATGATAAAGTTCAGGACATCTGTACTGAACTCCAAATACGATTTACTACTGTTCTCTTCTACTTGGAAAGAGAGCTGTAATAAAAAAATCCATAAGGAGGGTGTAATTGGAATTGTTGATATTTAAACACTGAAGAAAACCTAAGCCATTGCTTTTGCATATCCTAATATTGGATCTTGCACTTTATTGAGTAAAACATGAATATTTGCCTGTAATTAAAAAAAAAAAAGTTCAACATGTTCTTATCAATAAGACTATTAGAAAAATAATAAATTTTACCTGGCTACCTCATTACTTTTTTGTGGATTAGCAGCCTTTTAGAATTATTTGGAAAATAAAAATGAGTTTCCTTACACATGTAACTATTTTCAACATGTAAACACAACTTTAAGTATTTATCCTTATCTGAAACTTCCAGGTATGTATGTGCTCTTCCTCACTTATTTAGGTATACCTAAAACAACATCAAACCCACAAATTCTGTTCCTCATATTTGTCTTGTCTAGGAGTAGAATGATTTTGTAACATCTGTCTATTGGAGTAGGAAATAAAAAATATGCACAAAAAGGTAGTATATTGAGGAATTTGGGGTGGCACTGGGTCTTTTTAACATAGTCTATAATTTTATTAGGTCAGATATTAAATAGCTTAGAAGAAATGGTATCATTTTATTGGTGTCCTTCAGAAAGCAGCAAAGAGATTACTTCGTCCAATAAATATTTGCACTTTCACTTCACAGAGTGTAAACTTAATGAGCAGGTAATTTAAAGGGTTTTAAGGGAAAATGGCAAGGAGCTAAATTCACAGACCACACTTTCGTGTTTGATACCACGAAGCACTGAGTAGACTGGCTCAGTCAAGCAAATCCCAAAGAATGGTTATGTTTAAGTTCAAGTACATGCCTAAGTGCTTTGCTGGAAAAAAAAAAAAAAAGAATGCTCAGTAATTAGTAGGACTGAAGCTTTAATGGGTAATTCCACATAAATTAATTCATCAGTGAAAGCTGGTCAGATTAGTTTTTAAGTGTTTATTTTCTACTGCTCCATTTTCCCTGTTCTCTCAGAGGAGGGTTGAGGAGATTTACTTGAGCTTTTCTTTAAGCTACCAAGTTGCAGTTGAGCAACTGAGCATTGCATTTCCTCAAACCTTGCAATTGCTATCTGTGTGAAGAAAACAGAAACACTTTTCTGAGCATTTGCAATTCAACTTATACCAGTCTATGCTTCCTTACCGAGTCTGCTTCACACTGCAATTCAGATGAGGACACCACTATGCACCCAAGAAAGGATTTAGGTTTAATTATTTTCAACTCTTCCAAGACTTTTGTACTGGGATCCTAAGAACTAGAGAATTGTTTGAAAGAGTTCTATTACAAATGTGTCAAAGATGAGTCATTATTGAATTGATCTAACAATATTTAGTCTAATGACGTATAATGACTTAATTTAGTCTAGTAGTTTTATCATAATGGAAAACTCTCCATACTATGAGAAAAGTAATTTATTAATATTTTCATGTATCAGTAAAGAGACTGGTATATAGTCTCCAGTCAAGAGTCCAGTCTGACTGGAACTCACTTTTTATTGACATAAGCACAGAGAAACCATTTGAGAATACCTGTAATAAGCTGCCATCTGTCCATAAAGCAGAAAAAAATTTCTTTGTTTAATTTTGATTTAAAGACAGGCTTCATCTCCATGTACCCACAATGAGCTCTGTGAACAAAATAGGAGGTGATGGCAAGAATACTGTGAAGAGTTGCTGTTAAAATATGAATCCCCCTCTCTCTGATGAGGCCACTGGTGTACTCAACACTCTGCTGCTTTTTTGCTGGATGTAAAGTCCAGTTCTTTATAGGTACCACACTTTCCTGAGCACAAGGATGAGAAATAACCTTTATGAAGCTGAATAAACTAAACTATTAAAGCAGAATAGTGTGGAGAGATTGGCTTCTCAAGCTGTTTCAATGTTTGTGAGCTCTTAGTCTGAAATGCATTTGGCCTAAAACCAACTTGCTACAGAAAACTTCCTGGCTAATTCAGTTGCTATAAATGTAGTTAATTTTTGCCAGAACACAATTATTTGCAAAGAAAATCACAGTCTATTAAACACCTTCAGATAGCTGCAGCTAAGTATGGCCATTTTGCATTTGGAACTGAAGATGAAGCAAATTGCACAAGGGATTAGATATGTACTTTCTTTAATGACTTTCAGCAAAGACAATGTTTTCACAGTAAAATTCCAGTTTGGAAACTTTGTGTTGCTCTATTCATTTGCCTGTCCCATCAGCCATGCACTATCACGTTACAGATAGCAGTGTTACACTGCTTTCTTATAATTTTGCACACAGTTTGACGGGTGTAGCTAGATGCGCTTCATCACATCATGATAATTCAGCCATGGAAATTTAAGAAAAGTCTGTTTTGAAAGAGAGGAGATCTACAAAATCTGTTTACATTTTATCTATAGAAGGAAAAGGAATTTTATATTCTTTCTTATCAAGAAACAAGTGAAATGTATATATCTAAATTCAACTTAGAAATGTCACAATCCATGGAAACAAAATGGAAAGCAACAAGAAATACTTGTAGTCTGAGTTCCATTTTATCGCTATCACTATTGCTATCACTGCAAAAAGACAGATTTTGTTTTTAAGATGTTTATTTCCGAAGTCCCTTCCCTTCCCTTCCCTTCCCTTCCCTTCNTGGTTTTGTTTAGCACATACCTTGGGTGCTGAAGCCAGCTGTGATCCAGCTGCCTAAAGCAAAGTGCCCAATGCTAATTGAGAAGCCTCTGGATTACCTTCCCTTCCCTTCCCTTCCCTTCCCTTCCCTTCTTCCTCTCTGTCTCCCTCTTTCTCTGCCAGCTCCTTTCCCATTGGCAATAGCATTACAGAATGTGGAGATTATTTACTGAATTTACTGGAAAGAGAGCACAGAGGCATGTCCTTCCCCTTATACAGGTTTCTGTGTCTTTAGGGAAATGCTTAGTATTGTGCTAGAAATCCTCTAAGCCAAGGACGGCAAGAGGTATGCCAGGATGCATTTTTCTTTCTCAAATTAGAAGTTAAGGTTGCATTGCAATGTCAGAAGAAGCAAGGAGATGGTGGTTTTCAAAAGTTGCTGTTCGCAGTAATGCCGATGGTGATGTCTCATTCCCCTGCCAGGGGCATATCTGGACAGAAGCTGGTATCAGCCCTCTGTCTCCTAGATGACTTCCTTGCTGCAGCTCTTGTGCTCCTGAGCCCATGTCTTGCATAATTTCAAGTCTCTGACCCTGTGACTGATTGCATTGACCTCTGTTCTGTTTGTTGCTAAATGGTACTGTAATGTGAATTTATGGAAGGCTGATTTAAAAACAACAAAAAGAAAAAGATCTTCAATACTTTACTAGAGGGTTCTGATATTTAGAGGCCACTGAATGCTTACATACTTCACTTAGCCGTGTCATTCTGAGGAAAACAGGCTAAGCACCAAAACTCACACTCATATCAGCAAATGTCTATGGGTATTTTTATAATTGCTGCTAATAATTTTGTACTTTACTCTTTATAGCCCAGCTAAAATTTGTCTTCCATTTCCTGTCTCCTAAGCCAAACAAGCAAATTGGTTTGATGATTTT
>VWZU01008081.1:545115-558210 GCA_013397095.1 Sterrhoptilus dennistouni | reverse complement strand
TTTTTTTTTTTTTTTTAGCTGTGATAATCTAAATTGGATGTGTGTTAGACTCTTTGGAACCAAATCCTTTAAATTTAACCAGTTTAAATGCCTCTGAATTTTAACCCTTAGCACCCGTGTCCTTAAATTCCACTTTGCAGTTTTTAAATCGATATTCTTATCCAGTGTAAATTCCTGTCTTAATCACTTGAATCCACTAAAACTGAAATACAGTAATTTACAGACATTCTTTGACAGTTACTTTTTATTTTTGCTGAGGAAATATTCTCCCTGACATGTTAAATTCCATCTAATCCATGAGCACTACCATCTTTCACCAGAGACCATTATAAAGACAGTCAGTCATTCATTCTCTTTGCTGGGGAAAAGGTGCAATGCAATGATACCATGAAAGCTGATAATCCACTCATATTTACACTTCAGATATTTCCCACAGAGCTCTCTGAGAAAAGGGACACAGATGATGATTTGGCAAATGCTGTCCTTTCATAAAAATTCCCTGGGTGCTTTTGAACCAACCTATCAGAGAATTCTACTCCTGCTATTCATGTCAGTAATTAGATTTGGAGAGAGCAGTACCACATGCATGTTTATGGAAATCACTGTTAACCCAAATGATGATCTTTTTCCTTTCTTCCTCCTCTCCCTCTGTTCCCACTTGAATTTGCTGCATGCTGCCACAGCATCTGCCAGTAAATAAATAAATAAAATCCAAAGTACCCTAGACTGCTTCCTAAGAGGTCAAAATCCCTTGCATTTTCCTGATAGCAAAGACAAAAAGAATAATTGTCAAAATATATATAAGACAAGGAAGGACAGAGAATGATGAACTAAAGATGAAATGAGAAAAAAAATGCAAATCATTTTTTCATAGGGAATTCTGAACTAAAAGCTAACTTTTTAAAAACTAAAAATTTAAAAACAAGGTATCAAGACATAAAATTTATTAAAATGTTCTTTTTAGGAAAGAAATATGCACATATATGAGATATTGTAATATAAAGCAAATGTATATGATTCTTTATATGTTTCAGTGCTTTGCATCGTTATTTTCACTACTGACAGAAAAGCTATTAAAATATAGCATAGCCTTAGGACTGACTGCAGAAACTCAGTTTAAACTCTCTTCATATTTGCATGATGTGTAAAACTTACATAATTAGATATTTTCTGAACAGACAATAATATTTTACCATTATATTATATAATACATATTTTCCATCCCTCTCTCACCCATTTATCTCAGTAAATAGATGACCTTATTGACAACTTAAGTTCTACTTCAAGGAAACCTCATATTCATTTAATAAAATATTGTCTCTGAAAAGCTTCCAATACCATGTAATATTATTGAACTAGATTAAGAGTTCCCACCTTTACCATGTATTTTATAAGATCTTTTTTAAGAATTATTTTTAATGGATATAGTATATAATATTAATACACACATGTGTACATGTGCACATCATATATCACATAGTTCATTCGTGCTTTAAAATAAACAAGCCCTTTTGCAGGATTTAGTGTTTGCACTTGCACATACTCCTATGGTATAAATGCCACTTCCACTTCCAGACATGACATGAAGTGATGAAAATACACGTATACCATCAGATATACTTTCCTTCTGAGCAAAAGAATGCTTAAATTTGAAAAAAAACCGTTCTTTTCATAAGCTTGGATTGTGTTTTTTATCCTGATCAGCTAGCAGTTGAACAATTGATCATTCTTGCAAAATGAACAATTGATCTTGCTGAACTAGGATTAAACATTGAGCCAATTTTCTATATGCCACATAGGATGCATCAAGTAATATTGGCCATCACTCTGTACTGATTTGGGTCTTATCAGACCACTTAGCTAAGCAGAAAAAGTCCATCTAATCTTTCTCACAACCCCTTGGCTCATCCATTTACTCATAAACAACATGGATTTACATTGTGGAGAAAAAACCCCTTCAGTTAAGTGTGGTTTTTTGCTTCAACAGATCAGGTAATATAACTATCCCTGTAGTCAATTGTTGTTTTCATTAGCTGAGATTCTTGACATTTTAAATTCTACAGATGAAATTTCACAGTCTATTATCTTTATTAGGACCTGGAAACCGTGAACCTGTTTAAAAAATCTTTTCTCTCTTGGTTTTGTTGGGTTCTTTTTTTTTTTTTTTGGCTAGATTTAAAAGACCTGAACAGGAAAATGACCAGCTGCTTAGATTACCACTCCAATCCTCTCATGAATTTTTAAAGGTAGGGATTTTCTGAGAACCAACATCAAATAAAGGATCAAATGCCTTCTATTACAGAATACAAATGTGTTGCTCAAAATCCCTAGAAATTACAGTCTTTGAGAACCATCTGGACCCACATGTTATGCAGAAGAGGAGAAACACAAAGGAAGTACTGATTAATTTTAATGAGGAGTGAAAAGGCTTGTAATTAAATTCAGTTTTATTAAGTTAGTGGTGTTTGCAGCTCAAATCTTCAAGGCTTCTCAAAAGTAGGTATTTTTTCACATTTTGAAAACCTATATTCAGTAAGTTTTGAAAACATTGATAACAAGACTAGGCTTGTAGATTTGGCATTGATTGACATGGACATCACTTCTAAGCAATACACTGTTAGTTTAGTCATACCATCTGTAATTGGCAGTTTTATATTTTTTATAGAAAAATAGTTACGTATCTATGTATCTATCTTGTTTATAACAGTTTAAGAAACTTTGCCTTTTTTCACGCGAACCAGAGTGAGACCTTTTTATTAGCACTTGTTCAATACACTTTCACATATAAATTAAGAGCTTTAGTTTTGATCTGGATTGCTAGTAAGTGAGAAACTTCTTGTTTTTCTGAAATGATTTGACAATACAGAGATCTATGTTTTCACACGCTCAGTGATTGTTTTTACTATGAGTAGAGTGAAAGGGGAAAGTTTTCTAAAAATGTTATCTACTACTCTTCTGTTGCCTTTCAAGGGTCACAAATTGTTCACATGCTTCTCTGATTATTTGAACAGAAGATTTAAATGATAGACAGGTTTATTTGAATGAATATTGATTTAAATTGAAATAAAGAGGCAGCATGTGACCATATTACTGCGTATTGCACAGAATTAATACTGCACTCTGCACAGAAGTTATTTGCTCCTGGAATTATCTGCCAGCCAGGGAGGTGGCTCCATTTGCTTTCAGTGTGGCATTTTATTGCGTATAAAAACACACTAATTAAAGTGTTTTTTCTGATGCTTACTCTGAAATGCAGAAAGTAAATGACATGTGCACAAATTTCCTGGATCATTTATAAAGGAAAACTGATACATGGAAACCTGTGAGAAAAAATAATAATTAAAAAAATTACCTGGAAAAATTAAGTATCTAAATATAAACAAAGTATTCATACCAGAATTTCCTATGATAAACCATAGCAAAGTTTAAAATTATTGATTCATAGTGTAGTTAGTTACTGGGGGAGCTACCTAATTTGAAGTTAGTGTCTTAGGGAATGAAAGAGCAGTCACTGTCACTGCAAGAATGTAAAAAAAGAGAAAATTTATCAGGAATCAATAGAAGGAAAGAAAGACAGAAATACAGAGGAACATGAGCAGTTTTTTTCTCCTATTTGCCACCGTACAGGATGTGCTACTTGTTACAGATTCTTATATCAATTGCATAGAGTGCTGGTCTCTTCTAAGTGGTCAATAACATTGAAGACTCCACAAGTTCCTCAGCTAAACTGGCTTTGTATTTTGTTATCCATTACCATTAGATTTATTTTTTTTTAATAACCTAAATTTTTGTCGATGTAGTTGTAGTCGATTACTCATAGTCCTATCTGCCCATGCATGGAGAGCAGATTTTTTTTCTTTATCACTGTCCCAATTTTTCTAAATTCTGTTAGGTGTATTGACTGCTGAGAGTAATTAAATACATGAAAACTACCTCCATCTCAGGAAGTCCATCACTCGAAAACAGTTTAAGGTTGACAAGGTTTGAGATCTTTCTTTTTACTTACCTTCCTTGAGATTCTGTTTTTTGACCATCACTATAAACATTATGACAAGGTAGACCTTTGAGATGATATAGTCCTCTCCTAATTATATAAAACTTTGAATATATTACTGTATCTCTGTCAGCCCTCTTCTTTTATTTAGATTTAATAGCTCAATTTTTTTCAGTATCTAGGTCATATTCTGTAGAACTTGATCATTGTTTCCTCTATCACAGGCATAACTAGTTCACATATTCATTGAAACACGTCTCAGAATAGAATTCTGTAGTTCATCTGAGCTGCATGGAATTAAAAAATTTCTTCTCTTATTTTAGAGGATGTCCTCATAATTATTTATTCCACTGTGCAGGTTGTCTCCTTTGCAATGCTGTAGCATTACTGTATTGTATTCAATTTATGATCCACAAAAGCCCACTTCCATTTTCTGAAGAAATACTACCAGACAGTATTCATGCAGTTGATTTATTTTCATAGAAAATAATTGAACTCTTTCTAGATCATATCTCATAATTATTTATGCTTTCTTAATTGAAACACTGTCCCCAGCAAATCCTCATTTGGCTTTGTATCATTTCTGAAGCAAGGCAATTTTCTATTCCTTCAGAAAGATTACCAATGAAAATACTTAAGACTATTATAACCTTCAGACTTCTGCTTGACACAGCATGTGTTAAAGTGATCTTTTGGAAACTTATTTTATGGATTGAGTGGTCCAACCTATTTTGCTGCAAGAGAATAGAAATTTAATCCAGATTTTTTTTCTCACAGCTTACTTACTGGAATGTTTTGTGAGACATGATTTAATAGATTAAAGTCACAGAATTTCTATTACTTCTTTCCAATCCTAGCACTGTTCCTTTATCATTGTTGTGGTTTAGTCCCAGTTGGCAACTAAACCCCACACAGCCACTCACTCACTTTCTTCCATTGGGACGCTTAAAAAAGGAAAATAGCAAAAACCGGAAAATTTACGGGTTAAGATGAGGGCAGTTTAATAGATAAAGAAAAAAGACATACACAAGCAAAACAAAACAAAGAATTCCTTCACCCTTTCCCATAGGCAGGAATGTGTTCAGCCATCTCCAGGAGAACAGGGATTCATTAAATGTAACCATGACTTGAGAAGACAAACACAATTACTCTGAGCATTCCTCCCCCACCTCTTCCTTCTTTCTTCTCCTTAGTTTATATTCTGGGCTATATGATACTATGTGATACAAAATATCCTGTTGGTCAGCTGAGATCAGCTCTCCTGGCTATGCCTCCTCTCTAATCCTTGTGTGCTCTCAGCTCACTTACAGGGTGGGGTGAAAAGCAGAAAAGGCCTTGACTCTGTATAAGCACTGCTCAGCAATAGCTGAAACATCCCTGAATTACCAACACCTATTCCAGCACAAATACAAAAAAAAGCCCCATATCAGCAACTATAAAGACAATTGAACTCTGTCGGAGCCAAAAACAAGCACAAACATGCAAATTTGATTCAATTTGTTCTTGGCTGCTGTTCATCATCTCACTGTCATGCATACACTTGCAAATAATTTCATTGATTATCTTTTCCAGATATTTTCAGAATTGAGATTGACTGGACTCAATTCCTTTTTCCTTCCTCTTTAACACCCATGCATTCAAATCCTCCAATGCTCAACTACATCTAAGTTTTTCAAATGACATTTTGATTATGAAACTGTTTCAGATGTTTCAGACATTTTTTTTAGTTTTCCTAGGAAAAAACCACAAAAACTCAGTCCACCCAAATTTCAGAAGGAACTAAAGAATTACATGTCTGTACCACTAGCAAAAATAAGTTAATTTTTAAAAAAGCATAGCATTCAGATGTTATGAAAGATGACTTTTTACCTGACTCTCAAAATGACTATGAATATTATGACAACTTTCCAAAGATGGTTTGAAACAAATAATGAATCCTGAAACTGTAAAATATCTGCGTGAATATAGATTTCATTCACTGTAAATGTTTAAAGCACCATTATTCTGCTCAATTGCCTACCTAACACAGTTAATACCCTTCCATTATGTAAACCCTATTATTTAAAGTATTTGAGTAAAATACATACTTCACACTAAGTCTTTGTGTTCTTTTGTAAACTTTCTTTGAAATACTGGGACATGATAAGACATGACTGAAACAAGATCACCTATAGAAAGCAGAAAAATATGACTCCAACCTGTTTGATAGATATTGTCAAGTTGGTCAGCAAAACAGTAGGTAAACAGGAACTGACAGATATAATTTATTTTTATTCAGAAGTGCTGCAATCAAACTCCTCATAAAAAGCTAAAAGCTATGTGAAAATACAGATATTTTGGGATAAGTGGCAAACTACTGTTATGGATTGGTACTGAAAAAATGAGGAGTGTTTTCTAAACACGGAAATATAAAATACAGAGTTTGCTAAATGGTGCAATTTGGGACTGTTTTTAGTCTTCATTAATGATCTGGAAACAGGATGAATAGGAAAAATGAACGAAGCAAACAAAACTAAGTGCTGGCTGCTTTTACAATCATAATACGCTCTTGGAATTTTTTTTAAGTTCAATCAATATGTTAGCCATTTTTGTGCTTCAATTTCAAGAGAAGATCATAAAAGGTACACATCTGAATAACTGTATTTCATAACAGGTCCAATTCTATTGTTCCTCCTCATAAGCAAGGTTTTAGAAACATACTGAAAGTAAAAATAGGTTTAGAATTGAAACTATTTAGTAAGTCACTATGTGTTAACCCCTGAGGCATCTGCTGTTGATTTGTCTTGTCTGTTTTGCAGCAGGACCTTTGCTTCCCCACTGCATACATTCTACCTGTGTACATCTTATAGATACACACTAAATCATTCTCAATATTCCATTGTGGTGTGTTGCAGATAATTGTATATGTGCTTGTGCATGAATGTCTCAAACTGAGCCTTTGAATTCTCAAGTTCAAGCCTACCCTGGTGACCTACAACCAGTTTGGGCTGGCTGTAAACTGCAGGTATGGCCTGACCTAGCAGAAGTTACACACATGGGACTCTCAGAAGTGTAGAGGTGCACACAGTACATTTGTCAAAAGAAAAAGTTGGGAAGCTGATGATACATTGTGCTTCTGCATATAAACTCTTGAGATTGGGTAAGCCTTGTTCTGTGGGAGATATGTTTTGAAATGCACTGTCCATTGCTGCAGGAGACCTAGGAACACAGCCAGAACTGCAAAGAGTTGGACTGCACGAAATCAACAGGTCTTTCAGTCCAGCTCTCCCAGACCAGCAGCAATCTCACTGATGGAAAGGCAAGACTGGGTAATGCTGAGGGAGTTGAGAGCATGAAGTAATGAAGTAGAGGAGAAGCACTATTCTTGTTGGCTCCTAAATAAAATCCAGTGTACACACTTGCTATGAGTGGTCATTTAGTTTGTCTCTTCTGTGATAGACATGATTGACATAGCTCACACTCTACAAGTATTACAGAAACAATCTTTGAAGACCTTAAATTTAAACTTTGTGTTTCTTGCTGGTGTTTTATGCCTGGCTATTTCTCTACACTTGGATAAGAGAAACTGAGAGTTGTGTAGATTTGTCCTGGCTCCCACTTTCCACAGGAACCTGAAAACACAATTTGAAGACTGGTATAAAATAATGATGATCTGGTAGGACTTTTTTATCAAATTCAGTCACTTTTTACCCTGGTAGCAACTGGAGTTGAGAAGAGAACTGTTGGAAGGATCACTTTATTATCCCTGTAAAATTTGGCTCATCCTTAAATCTAGTTAACTGTGGCTGGATAAACCAACTATGGAAATTCACTAAGTTTCCCATAGGCTGTACCATATTGCAGAGCTAAGCAAAACACAGACGTCCTAAAGAGCTCTGCAGTCCCTTTTTATCCTGCAATCTGAGTGAACAATTCTGTCCTTAGCTAAGCATGTGACACTTTGGGTGACATTTACCACATTTTCAAGGTTATAGCAATGTGTCTGAGAGCAAAGTATGACTTTTGCTTTAGTACTAATTCTAACCAGCCTCAGTTTTTCAGTGTCATGTAAAGAAAGACTGTTTCACTCAAATGCAAGGACTGGGATGGCTTTCTATAAAATTAGTAGAAAGCCTTCCCTTGATCTCTCTTCTGCAAAATAATACATAGCTGAGGAAGGGGGTATTAGGCTGCCTATTTCTTGCAGACATTTGAATTTTTAACAGTTATATAGTATTAGAATTTACTGCCATCTTCGATACTACATCTTTTGTGCATAGCAATATACTGCTGATTAACAGACAAGTAAAACATTGTGTCTTCTCTAGATCTTTCAGTTATCATGGAACAGTAGAATGGTTTGAGTTGGAAGGGACCTTAAAGGACATCTAGTTCCAACCCCCTTGCCATGGACCAGGTTGCTCAAACCTCCATCCAGCCTGGCCTTAAACCCTTCTGGGGATGGGGCATCTGCTGCTGGGCAATCTGTTTCAGTGCCTCACCATCCAGTATTTTCAAACAGAACTAATAATAGACATCTCTTAAAGGTTTTATTTTTTCTGAGGACTGTAGTATGGGTCATTATAAGATGGAAATGAATAATGAATTCTTCCTTTCCTTTTTTTTTTTTTTTTTCCTAATGTATGTACAGTAGCTAATGACAGGAATTGGCAGAATTTCTGTTTCCAACTTCCTTGACTGTCAGTCATGCATGGTGCCTCACACTGTTTCAGAGGACTGTTGTCCAGCCACCAGTTCTGCACAGATGACAATGTAAGTTCCATCAGGCACAATTAAGGCAACATATTACCCGTGGTGTTGAAAAATAATATTGTATTAATGACTTTCAACTTCCACCTAATCTGGTAAAAGCTGAGGGGTAAAGAGTATTCTCAGTTCACAGGTACAAACTCCTGTAGGTGGGTAATAGTTTTTAACACCTGCACATATACAAGTACGATACTCTAGGGATTATCTGCTAGCTGTGCATCTGCCTGTGGCATATTTACACTGTCTTGACATTTTGCTTATTTTTGGTTCATGTTTTACCTCAACATCACAGGTGATCATCCTCTGGGGGCTGTCACACGGGATATTCTTGGTGCATTACTCCTGATCTATGTCCTCTCTAATCATAAAAAATATTCTGCCTTTTAGCATTACACACAACGGAACAAGCTTTGATAAGCTGTTGGAACAAGATATTATTTGGGTCATTGATTTTGTTTACTGTTTTATTTGACCTCCTTAAAACAACTTTTTGCAGTTGACTAGATTGTGATTTTCCTTCCCCTATACCTGTTATGAGAAATTTAATTTTGAAATCCTAAAAAAGAAGGTGCACAATTCAAATAATGGCCAATCTGCAAAAACAGTGTGGTAGGTGTTTAGTTTCTGGACTATTTTCCTCTCTCTCATATTGAGAGTTAAAGTGAATTTCTAATTTTTATTCCACTCATTACTAAACAGGAACACTGAGGTCACAGCAAATAAAGCAGTATGAGTTAATGAGAACAGCTTTAGCAAAAAGAGGAGGTGTTTCTCAAAGTACATCAAGTGCTTCACATACATTAAGAAACCCCAGCTGAATCGATTTAATAATGTTGGGATTTACACAATTATTACAGAGCCTTCATTATTCATCCAGTCTGCACATACCACAGCACAAATGAACATCTCAGTCTGGTGGTATTAACATTGCCATTTTCTAACCCATTCCCAGGCCATCTGCTACATGCTGATCATTCACTGCTTTAACATTTAACAGTTACCCAACTGCAACTTAGCAGATTTGTGTACTTTTGAAAACAGCTGGTTTAATAACTGCTTCAGAGCTTTTGGATAAAGAAATTATTTTGTAGTGCTTTACAATAGACTTTTTTTAAAAAGTGCCTCTGAGAAAAGGGTATAGCAGTTTCTTCCACAAATTTGTAAATTTGCAATGCTTTAATTTATTTCTTGTCATGTAAGGGCAAATGTTTGAGTATTTATAGAACAATAATGCAGGGTATCTCTTTTAACATTCCTGCTTTATTTCTTGTCCTCTCTCAGCTCCTCTCAGAGGAAATATTTATATGCTGGAGTAATGAAACAGCTTAATGTGTCAATCTGCCTGAAAGGCTCAAACCTGGAGTTTGTCATATAAAACAACAGACTTGTAGCTTAAAAGACAAGATCACAGAATAATAGTAACTATTAAATTAAATGAATAGTGAGCTTTGAACATAATTGAACTGTAACCCTGGCTTTCCAAACTTGATGAGTATTATCTTCTATATGTTGTAAATTATCCCAATTAAGATGTTCTCATAATTTTCAAATACAGTCTCAACTACAGGGGTAAAAAAGCCTTTATCTTTGACCTAAAGCAGTATGAGTGATATGTATGTATATATATGTATATGCAAACACACATGTTTTTAATAATAATTTTGTTTGCTTATTCTAAATACCCTTCCTGTTTAACCCTTGCTTCATAAACATTCAAGAAGTTGTCTCTGGATGCTGAAATTGATATTTATATTAGAAAAAAGAATGGAAGCAGTTAGAAAGAAGAACTTTGTATTAATGTGTAACAAAATTGACAATTCAGGAGTTTTTTATTTTCAAAACACCTCTTCTCTTACATAGCCACCAATCAAATTGACAGCATCCCAAAGTTTGGGTTTCCCATCAAAAATTAATTAATCTGTCCAGTACTTCCTAAATCTCTGTTTCAATAAACCAACAAATAAAGCCAGTTGAGACTTCAATTCTTTGCTGATTAGTCAATGGACCATGACAGCACACTTGTGACAGTACTTCTGGAGCTCTTAAAGAAACTTATTTGTAGTAGGTAGCAAGTTTCATGATCAGTCTACACAAATGGGTGTATATTTTATTATTATTTTTCATAACTATCCTCATAATAACAAGAAATGAGAAATTGGAACAGCATAAAAAAATAATCTGAGAAACACATTATCTGAAATGGAACAAAGCATAAAATGAGACATCTCAGAAATCACAGAAAATGGAAGTGCCTTAGTGGTGTGTAATAATAGCTTCCAGCTCCTTTCACTGGAACAAGAGCAGTGAGAAGTGTAAAACTGAGATGTGCAGTGATGTGCACACAGCTGGCCAGAGGCAGGTTGAGCTGTGGAAATGTCCAAAAGTAGTAAAAAAAATCATCACATGTAGTCACCCCAAGAACTCCAAGACACAACACGAGTAACACCAAATAAGGTTTATCTCATCTCTAAGTCTACTGCCTACCAGGACCCTCTCAGCACACTTTTCATACCTAACACAAGAATAATCAGTTTCCTGGGTCTAACACAGAGCTCCACCTCACAGGGACTAAGTCACCATTCCAGTAACATACAAGCAATCTTAAGTACTTCAAATTGATTAAAAATAGAAGTAATAACTTCTTTCCTGAGGCCAAGGAGGATTTAGGACCTAGAATAAATGTAGCACAAATAAGATCAGTGTGTTTTAGGCAGAACTCATTCCAAACATTATGGATTACTTAATCTGTACCACTTGACCGTGGAACTGAGGTTTGTTTCTTGGCCCTGTTTTATTTAGCTGTTCAGTGATGCTCTCCACCCACGTTCCAGAACAGGGTCTTAGAAACACAATAAAATGTATATTACTTTTCATTTGAACCTAATACTATTATCTCAATTACTTCCCATCCTGAATATCTCATGGAAAACTTAAGTAGCAAATTTTTGCCTTTTTCCACTTTGGCCTGACAGCAAAATTTTCATGTCTACAAAGGGCTTCTCTGCCATATAATGGGGTTTTTTTTAGAACAGAAATACAAAAGATGGATGAATTTGAACATGAATCCAACACGGATGTGTATTCGCTGTTAGCAAGGACCTCATGTCATTTTGGTATCACATGAGATCTTCACAGTGCTATTGGAGATCAAAAGGTGCTTTTCAAAATTTGTTGTAAAGGTCTCATTCAAGTTCCGATTAATTTAGGACCAAAACTGAGAGTTAGAGAGATCAGGCATTAATTCAATAAAGATCTAATTCTCTCCTTATAGAACTCCTACCAGTGTCAACTGATGTAATCTGAAAAGAGATATCTGAGCAGCATCAAAAAACTTACAAAATAAATATGCAGAGATTCTGTAGAAAACCACTGTGGCTAATAGAAATATGCACCATTCTATTTTTGAAGTGTTCAGGAAATCAAGTTACATACTACTGTGCTATTACCATGAGCATAAAGTTACATTGTAATTAAATTCCTAAGTAAAATTTTAATACTTTAAATTACTTAAAAGCAATGGCAAAACAACAAAGCATGTATGAATGAGTAATATTATACTTCACATTATTTTAACTTTCATGAATTCAGTTTTGAAAATAATATGCAAAACATTATTAAAATGCCTCCTTCATTTCAATTGTTTTCCAATGAAATTAATATAATTGGATGCATTTGAATTTTGCAGATGCTGAAAAGTAGATTGATGATGACACATAAAATATTTAATGTAATTTCTGGGTAAGAAATTACAAAGAAACTGTATTACAAGTTAAGCACAGTTGATTTTTGAATGATTTATTTAAGTTCAATTTTTCATCCACAATCTAATAATGGTTGTAACTGTCAGCCAACTTAATATTTACATAAATACATATTAATAAAAAAATAATATCAAGAATCTTAAAATTCATTTTTATACATTATGACATATTCTATGACAAAATGTGAAGACCATCCAGTAAATAAAAATATGATAATTTTAAAGTATTTTCTTAAGTTCCTTTCTAAGTCTTTTAAAGTACAATCCCAGTTGAAGCCATTAAGGCATTGTTACATGTGCAATCCCTGATAATCCTCGATAATCTGTAGTAATTGCCCAAACAGAGGCAATTCTTGTATTTCTTGAGTCACACTAATATATATCCTCAACTGAATCCTCTCATTTGTTTTATTCTTTTTCCTACAGATTTCTCTTCAATTACTCCAATTCTTCTGGTTTCATTTAATCTTTTTATTTTATCCATGAAGACCTAAGCATTTAGGAATTTTCCTTGTAGTGTACATGCACATATATATATATATACACACACACATATACATATACACATATACATAGGATATATGTGTGTATA
>VWZU01008081.1:479764-540668 GCA_013397095.1 Sterrhoptilus dennistouni | reverse complement strand
CAGTGATCCTTTGTGTTATTGCATTTATTTTATTTTATTTTATTTTTACCTTTTTACCTTTCTTCTTATTAAATTATAACTCTGACTTAGAGCCTCTCATTTGTTTTGCTTTCAAACCACAACAATGAAATGTCTAATTTCTGGGAGATATATCCTGGACAATTTTCACTTCTAAATAGTTCAACTAGTTTTAAACTCAGAACATCCATATCTGCAAATTCCTTATTTCACATTGCATAAGAATTTCAACTATCACACTGTTCAATTCGGTATGGGTAGATAGGAAGATTTGTGATGGAAACTGGCTTCAAGCCAAAAGGCTAAATTCTCCTCTCAGTGGGCTGGTACCTAGGTGACTATCTGTTATCAATATTGTCAAGAAAGCTATCATATGCATGAAAATTCTTGAGCATCAGAATACAACTGCATCCTCAATATTTGAAAGGAGCATTAACTTAAGTATTTCAAACAACATATAAGCCTTTTTTAAAATATAGGTGATATAGATATTATTTTACCTGTCATAAGTTCTTTCAGGTTTACAAATTTGTAGGAGTTTGTAGTTTTGAAAATTAAATACAGTTATTGATTAAATGTAAGATTTGTTCCAAGATGTGAATCAGGTCTAATGACTATCAATAATTTGTTATTTCACATTTGAGACACTACTGATCTTTCCACATGCAGACAAGATCATAATTTCATTAAACAACTCAGTTCTGTATACCTGGCACTTTCCTTTTAGAATTTTTTATTGGTTTCAGCTTTTTTTGAAGCTGCATAATTTCACTGCCAATGAGTAACTTGAATAATTCAGTTGCAAAATCAATAAATTGTTCCCTGACATGCAAAAATGTTAGTTGCTCAAAATGAGGTTTCAATCCATATCTTTTTAATATACAAGAAAGAGAATTCACAAAGTTTATTCTCTGCATGTGTTAATAGGAGGAATTGTTAATACTTTTAACTGTTGATGTTCAAAGCAACCTGAAGCCAAATCAGGAGTGTCTGAAAACATGATGGTAGTTTGCAGTGGAGGCGGAAGGAACCTCAGCTTACACCATCAACTGTGTGACAAATAACAGCCTAAAGTTCAGTCTGAGTCTGTACAAAGATCCAGGAATAAAAGAAAGGATGAGGTATCCCCCATATGTGGGGCTTAGATACCAACACATGTTAAGTCACAACAATCCCTTGGAACCAAAAGCTGTGTCTGAATTCCACAACAGCCTTGCAGAAAAATCAAAAAGCATCTGACTTAGAAAAAGAGTTCTTCAGCATGTTTTCAGTTTTAAACCTTTAGCCTTGTTCAATGAATGTAAGTTCAAAGAGGTTTGAACTTACAATTGAAGTGCTTAGTTTATCAGTATTATTACCAGTAATTCCTTGTCCTGGAACCAGTTAATATCATGGGAAATTTTGGAGGACTTGAAATAAAATTTGTATGGTATGTTCTATACTGTGTAACCCAGGACTTTTCCTTAGTAACTTTATGGCTAACCAGAGTTTTTGATATGCTTTGCCACTTCATGTTCTATTAAATTTATCCAATATCTCCAAATAAGCAACTTGAATTGTTCTTTAATTTATCTGCTCAACCTGCTGCAATCTTTGTTGGAAAAACATGATAAATTCTAAATATTTAAGATAACTAAATAGCAGTAAAACAGTTTAAGATATATAAAATACCCTCTATCCCTGCCAAGAATATTTTGAGGAAAGGTGTTCTTCCAGAAGAAACATCCTTTTTCAGTCTCTATCTACCTTTACACTATTATATTATTTTTACATTCAGTTACATATTCAAACAGAAAAGGTATTTAAGGTGGTTAGAAAACTTCAGGACGTGAAGATATCAAATCTTTCTTCCACAGTGGAAAATTAAATATAGAAATATATTCTGGGAAACATGAATACTCTTACATCTGCACATTCTCATGAATTTCAGTCCCAGAAGCAAAGTACTTGTTCATTCCTCACTCTTACTAATATCAACATGTTTTTGTTACCACTAATATAAATCATCAAGGCTTATTTTGGCTTCATAGGTAATTTTCTTCTAGCTCATTTAATAATTTAGAATAATCAGTAGTGTTTAAAGTCTTAGCAATTTTGAAGTTGTGTTACAATCAAAATGCATTTAGATTGCCGTGCAATTCAACCTTACAAATCACCAGCCAATCAGCACCCCCAATGCTGTGAAGCACTCTTATCTTGCTCTAAGTGTTTTCTCATGCTGCTCTTAACACACTTGGAAATTGAAAACATTGACTGCCTCTGGTGCCTGCATCTATTTGGTGTTTAATATCTGAGACTTCATCACTGTTGTGTTCAGTTTGGTGCAGCTTTTCAGCTGTTGCTATCTATGCAGTAGTCCTATTCATTTTAATAAATGCAGATTTAACTAAATATTATAGAGAAATAGATTAGGAATGAATGAATGAATAATGAATGAATAATGGAAAATAAATAAATAAATATTATAACTATCTCTTTTGACATTGGTAGCATTTTTGTTTCTCTTTTAAAATTTTATTGCTTTTGCCTGAAAATAATATTTCATTTTCATTAGCAATCTAATTGTCTAATGCGGGGAACCCTATAAGGTTGTGGAAAAGAAAGCCAACTCTGTTTACTCAAGCCCAAGGTAGGTATAATTTGAAATATTAACATTGCTTATTTTAGTTGACTAATATCACTAATGTAATTTGCTTAAATGAAATTCTGCTGTCTCTAGTCTTCAGAAATTTTAATTTTTGAGAATTAAAAGAGACTAATTAAGGACATGCACCTATTCCATCCACCCAACTGCCAGCATAAACAGCAAAAAACCCATCTCAAAAAACAAATTTTTCTTGGTTTTTTTTTTTTTTTTTTTTTTTTTTTTCCACTTAATTTGTAGTCCTTTGCTTTATTCTTAATATTCCATATTTTGGATAACTTCATTGAATGAAGTTCAAATAGGAAAGTGACTAAAAATTACAGTATTTCAAGCTAAATACTAATAATAGTTTTCTAAATTCCACCTGATTAATGTGTATAGTCTCTATCTAAAGTATCACCTAGGCTATTTAGATTTGTAATTCAGCTAAAAGGATAGTATTTTCTTTCTGTAATTCTTTAATCAAAGATTAGAAAAGAAAAATCTAATTTCTTAATTTTTTTGTACTTACCTATCAGTTCCTCCTGAAGAGGCAAGTTTACTATTTTGCATGTAAAATGTTAAAGAGATGCCCACACCCTAAGTACCTATAGAAATGTAATGTTTTGCTTGTGTAAGACAGAAACATACATTACAAAGCCTACTGCTGCTCTTTTTTAACCTAGTTCTTTCATACATCAGTGATAATTAGCACAGATATCTCTAGATGGTTTTATGCATTGCAATGTATAGTATACAGAAACAGAAAGAATTTCAGTTTCAGCCACACTTAACTTTCTCTGATCTACTGCCAGGTATATGTCTCACCTGTGTAGGGCTGATCTCTTTTTACACATTTCTTTGGCTTTTGGCACTGCTCTCTTGTCCAATTCTTGGCCTCTGACAAAGACCTTGGCCTGTTATCCATCTTCTCTCTTCTTGTGGTTATCTAATTTATGTGTCTCACCCACCATGACTCTCGTCCAAGTCTCCTCCTTGGCTTCTCACCGCAGCTCCTGAACAACCCCCTTCCCACATCTCTCACCCTCTTCTACCCACCTAAGGCTCTTCAGATATTTCAAGCCTCACTTCTCATCTTTCACTCTCACCCTCCTCTTCCTCACATGGCCAGAAGTCCCCCTACTCCTTTTCTCTCTTTTCCCTCCCTGAAGAGCAGCCCGTGTCAATCCTGCCACAGCTCATTTCTCAATCCCGCTTTCCCCAGGTAGGTTTTTACAGATGCTTTGCATGATTTGGATGAGGCAGGAATGGCATCCACCGTGTTAAAAGCGCAATCTTACAGTCAGCGCTTTTTAGATTAAGCACCAGGATCTGACATCAGCTACAGGGGCTCTGAGCTGAGTGGAAAGCGAAGTCTCATGCAACATTAGGGTAGGACATGTTCATCACATGGATAAATCAAGAATATCAGCTAAGAAAAGGTTTTCAGTGAGCATTTACAAACAATATTGCTTTGAAAGTTTGCTATTTTACCCAAATATAGACAGATATTCACAAGGTGGCAAAAGACATGTCCTCAGTGAACCTAAAAATTCTTCATGGATTTGCAGTGCTTGAGGTGATCAAAGATGGACTATCAGAATTTTGCAATATCAGAAACACTGCGTACTAGTCTTTTTACTTAGTTTTCAGATAGGGTTTAACTACTTTTTGCTAAAATTAAACATGAGCCTAGGCCATGATAAATTTCAGTTTGGTTGGTTGTATTTTGACTGAAATGCAAACAACCAAAACACAACTCTTAAGAGCGTCTACTTACACCATCCTGACAGATGTGTGTATATGAAATACATGCACACACACACACATAAAAAAATTATGTACTCCATATACCTCTGGTGTGGTATATATGTGTCATGCTGTAATTTCTGCTCTAAAAGTTTTAATTTAATATTAATAGTATTCTTCCTAAAACATCCACACATAAGAAAAGCAAATTAAAACATGGCAGAGAATGAATGTCAGTCACATAAAACAAATTAGACAATCACACAGGATTCTCTTAATGTAAAATACTAATTTAGGGTAAATTTTAAAGATACATATAATAATTCTGCTGTATGGATCACTCTCGCTGCACATGTCATTTTATTGCTTAATCTGTTAAACATAGTAGCAACTGTCCTCTTTTACACCTCTAGGGGGAAAAAAATCAGAATGGATTATTCAAAAGATTTAAATCCCTGTGAGACATAACCCTTCCAGCAATACTATAAATTCTTTTGCACTCCAAGGTTAGATGCTATGTTGGCCTTGATTTAAAACCCAGGATTCTGTGGAAAATGGCAATGATATCTAGCTCTGACAAATTGAATTGGTCTCAAGGTATTGAAGGATGACTAATAAATCTCAGTCTTGATCCTGAAGCTTTGTTACACATGCTTTGAGTCTCTTTCTTTTTGAGATGTTTGAGATACTATTATATATTAAAATCATGTCATACCAGGAATCTATTTAATTGACTTAAGCCATGTTTGATATTTTCCTTCAGGGTAGAATTGAAAACTTTAATGAAGTTTGAGTGAATCTATCTTGCCTGCATGTTTGAAACAACTATAATTTGCTTTGGGTCAGTGCTACTAAACATTTTCATTGACTAAATTTTCATGTAGATACAGAAGAAAGTATTTCCATGTAGATACAGAAGGTTACATGTGCCAGATTACTGGCATATTTCCAGTGTTAAGGAACTCATTTCTAGGAATGGATCGATGTATATTCAGTATATGAAGCAGAATCACTGGGGTTTGACAGAAACCAGCAAGTGTGAGACTTCTGTTTTGCCATCACATTTATATTCAGGCTGAAGACTTCTGTAAGGGCCACTCAGCCATCTTGCATGCTAAACCATCCATCCAAAGGGTGCATAACACAATAAGCTGAGTTTGTAGTGGAGTGAAGATTCTAAAATCCAAGTAAGTTATTTCTGAGTTTAAACTGGAATATTTACTGAAACACAAATTCAAAATTTGAATTGGTCTCTTTTCCTTTTTACAGAATCACATAATCACAGAATCCCCTTAGGAACAAACCTTCACAATCATTTAGTCCAACCTTTAAGCACCCTACAGCACCATCAGCTCTGCCACAATCACCCCTAATCTATATCCCCAAGAGCCACATCTGTACACCTCCTGAACACTCCCAGGAATGGTGCCCCTACCACCTCCCTGAACAACCTATTCTAAAGCCTAATGACTCCTTCTGAGAATTTTTTCCCCTAATACATAATCTGGACTTCCCCTGGTGCAATTTATAGAAATTTTCTCTTGTCCTTTCAATTGAAACATGGCAGAAGAGACTGAGCCCCCTTGCCCACCCACTAAAAGTCTCATTTCAGGCAGCTGTAGAGAGTGATAAGGTCCCCCTGAGCCTCCCCTTTCTCCAGACTAAAAAACCCCAGTCCTCTCAGCTGTTCCTCACAAAATATGTTTTCTAGACCCTCCTTAATTTCAGTCTGTACTCTTTGCTTCATTTAAGAACCCTCCTTTGATCAAATAACATATAAAAGATGTTCTAATAATTGCATGTACTGGAAATCATCCCAAGATGCAAAAGAAATTACATAGCAGCCACTAGCCTTCTCTTTCATATACACAGAATTCCAACATATATTTTTAGTAACTATTGAAAATCCAGATAAAAGTATTTTTCCTACCTAATTACTTCTAGGCAACCATAAAAAACACCCCATTTTCCCAAGTCTTAACATCCCCCAACAGCCCATGAACCTCCTCTTATCTTCTTTCACCAAGCTTGATCTTTTATCCTTTTAATTCTGCTCTGTTCCCTATTACCTATTAACCACATTTTTAAGGCTATAAACTATGACCTTGTGCACCTTAAAAGATACTTAGATTGTTAATGGAAAACAAAAATCAGTACATTTTTTTCTGTATAAAAACAAACACATTTTCATTTGAACTTTTCTTATTTCTTTTCTAAAAGCAAAATGTCACTGCCAATCAAACTTGAAATAAGCTTCAGTGAATTTGCTTCAATTTTTCTGTTAACTTGTCTCAAACTTTGTGCTGTGCCAATCAGGTCAACAATCAAGATAAATGAACTCAGGAAAACTTTGTCATGAAATCAGGAGTCTTTTCAAGAATAGAAAAGTAATTGCCCATGTCTAAGCTACCTGTGGAAAAAAAAATAGAGACAAAAAGTCTCTAGCTCTTAAACAGTTTTCACTTAATTAAAATTTAATGGATGTTGCTTGCATCTCTGGAAATCCAGTTTTCAATTTTTTGTCCTATTTAGTACTGCTATTGATTGTTCTGAGGCTGGTAGATCCTGGAAAGCCATGCAAAACACAAGGTCAGTGTCTGGCAAATGTTAATCTCTTCTATTACCCACAGTCAGGCAGATTCTGAATGTGAACATCTGTTAGCAGAGAAACTCATAATTACAGCAGGATCCCCCCCAGGATTTATCTGGACAGAGTGTGTCTCGCTCCTCTATTAGCCTCCTCCCAGAGTTCTCACCTTACACTTCTGTGTACCTGAAACATTTTTTTGAGTGCAGTCTCACAGAAACACTTCTGTGACTTTAGAATCTCAGTTGTGGGGATTTTGCCTGCGAAAGAGAGCCCATAATTTTACAAGGCTTGGATTCTTACTTACAGAAGATAAAGAAAATTTGGTACAACTGATGAATCAAAGCATCTGGCCTGTTTTTCCTCTTGTTGCCAGTTCTATTCTTGGTACAAGGTACTTCAGTTTTGGCTGATAATAGAGGCAACCCTAGCAATACACCAGCAGCCAAAGGAATACTGCTGCTTGAAGTCTGTGGTGATGATTATAAATGTAATGGTCAGGAAAAAATCCAAAGATGCATGGGAAATAATTCTTCATATGCAGCATGGGTGCCTAAATAAATAAAAGAAGTCATCAAGAAATCCAGGTATCAAGATTATCAAGAAATCCATAATCTTGCTCCAGAAACTGCAAGACCCATTTTGGAGTGTGGATTCCCTTTGGTCACAATGAACACCATGGAATCGAGAAAACGTAGGCATCAGCCCCAGGGAATTCTGTAGAGGCAGAAATTAATTCTGACTTTGAGGATTTGGATCTTCAAGGCCAGATCAAAATCATTTCTGCCATAGAAAATGGGAGCTTTAATAGCTGATTCACTTGTTTCTGACGAGAAAGGTAGAAAAGATGGAGGCTCAGTGCCCTGAACCCATTTGCTTTCAAGGAACCTTACCTTCTGGAGTTCTAGTATTTCAGGAAAGTTAGGATAAAATTCTGTTTCTGTAACAAAGGGTCACTTGGTAAAATGTCAGCCCCGCCCAGATGCGAACCTGAGCTGGAGATTCTGACTGGAAAGTTCATGGCCTAGGGACAGGTAGCTTTGTCCTCCATGTACTTACAGACATCTGGACTTGCTTTCTTCCTCTCACCTCTTGGGTTGCATAGGACCATCATTGCCCCAGACCATCTCACTGGGATGAGGTGCTTAACTTTTGGATGCTACACTGCAACAGAAGCATAGTAAAATGACTATTCTGGTCATGGTTGTTCTCTATAGCACATGTACTGTACTACATATTAAACACTCTTACGGTGACAAACAAAATAGTCTTTTTTCTACTACTTATGCTCAAAAAGCCTTTTGCAAAAGACTGTAATTTTCAATATTTTTTTTTTATGAAGCTGAAGTATTGGTACTCAATGGAAACTTCAGGTACTTATTGCTACAGCCTTTTTAAAGAGAAGGTTATATTACTTCACAGGACAATCACCAAAGGCACCCTTGAACAGATAACTGGATTTCACTCTTAAAAAAATAAAATTATCTGTTGTGTAGAGACTGAGCATGGTAAATTTCATCCCAGGATTTCATTACTCAAAGAAAATTATGTCTAAGTTTTCAAGCTTCAAATGAAGTTACTTTGGTTAGAATTAGTTTTAAAATAGGAAATAGCTGTAAAATTTACAGAGAACTGTTGATTTGAATTCTTTTAAAATTATAGGTGAATTAAAGCAGGTCAAAAGGGTTTTCCTTGATAATAGTTGAAAGAATCTTTTTGAAGGCAGAAAACCTTAGAAAATATTCTAAAAGCAGAATGTTTCCTTCCATGAACACTAATTCTTAAAAATTGAGAGTTATGATGGAAAGTTGTTTGTAGTCTAAGACTGATGCAAGTTCTCCTGCTGATGGTTTGAATTAACAAGATAATGACCATTAGACAGAAGACACAATTCTGCTCCGTAAAACTGACCTGCATGGCAAGGTATAATAAGTTAGGTATTGTTACACTATAATGTGGTTATGAGACTTCAGAACCAGAGCTGTTTTCTATCAGCCCTGATCACAGCAGACTGAGGACATGCATGTTTTAATGTGTTGGAATAAGTCTTTATATAAAAAGTGTCTTAGGTTGGAATGCAAGATGTAACCAAATGTATGCATTCTAATACCATCTGTTAAAACCAGGTGAGGCAGTGTTTCTTTATCTCTTCCACAACCCATCCTCTCTCCAGGGAGATATCTTCTGTTAGTGGGCCATTAAAGCTCACTGCATGACTGACAAAATTACATCATCCATTGTGAGATTCTCCACCCAGTGGGAGGAGCCAAGGATTCCTAACTGGATAAAAATCTGATAGTCAGAAGACCAGGACAGGCTGTTTCCACGGGATTCCCAGAGGAAGACTGGACCCATCTCACCACCACTGGACATTCAGAGAAAAACTACATCCTTCTACACAACCATCTCTGCTCCAAAAGAACCACATATGTTACTTCAGGAAGACTTGACTGGACTGCTACTAACACCCTGACCAACAGGGTGTCAGGCTGTATTCTGACCCTGTCTGTGTTTTCGTTTGCTTGCTTTTTTTGTAGTATTACATTTTTATTTTAATTTTCCTAGTAAATAAGTGTTATTCCTATTCCCTTATCTTTGCCTGAGAGCCTCTCAATTTCAAAATGATAATAATTTGGAAGGAGGGGGTTTCCATCTTCAAGGGAGGCTCTTGCCTTCCTTAGCAGATACCTGTCTTTCCAAACCAAGACAAACAGGCATAAGCTGCACATCTGCTGTAAAAGAGCTAGACAATGTTATATTAAAACTACATAAGCAGCACCAACCTTCAATATAAACTGAATGTCAGGAAGATAAGTGAGAAAACATATTGCTGTTATTAAGGGCAGTAACTCTACTGTAGAACTGAGTGGGAATTTTTAGGTTTAAAGCCATTGGAAAATGCTAATTAACTACACAGAAACTTTTAAAATAATTTATCAGTTTAGCCAATATTTTAATTTTCCCACAGTTTTTAGCCAATATATAAAATTTCAAAACTCTAAAGTATAGAAATTTTGTCTTAAAACTTATTTTTTTCTCAGATCACTCATTTTAAGCCCGTAACTGTTGACTTCTATATGAATACAGCAAGTGTTCTGGTGTAAAACTGTCAATCTCTCCTGCACGAGATAAATTACTTCACATAAATAAACACCTCTTCTTTTAATGAAGGCTATGATAAAAGTTGAAGCTGCCATGAGGATGTAAAAAAGAGTTGTTCACACCTCTGTTTTCCCATGACTCAGAATGTTTGCCAATAGTCTTGGACTAGTGTGAGTCTCTTCTAGTGTAGCTGATTCCATGCAATTGGAACAGCTCCAGCTGACTGATTCCTCCAGCCAGAACAGCCATTAGCCTAGTGCATAATCCACATATATGCAAGTTAAAGGCTCAAGATGTTTGTCAGAATTTTGCAAAGAAGGAATTTATACCCACATGTCCCAGTTTTGCCTCAGACAGGACAACATAAAAAAGACAAAAATGTCAGTAATACTGGTAGGAAATGGAAAATGTTACACACAGAACTGATATACGTAAATGGATATGAATAAAATCTATTCTGTGGCCATGTTATTCACTTTAGTGACCATTCTTATATATGTCCTTGCAAACAAATGTGCCATGTCTTGTGAAGAAAAGCTGCAGAAAAAATATGCAGTGTTGAGAAAAATGTTGCTATTGTTTCTTTACTGCAAAACACAAAGACACACTGAACAATAAAGAAAAAATAAATAAAGCATTTGGAAAAATTAGCCAACAGTCTAGAAAGCTTTTCCAAGTGTACTATCCTTTGCTACTTCAATTTGAGCATGACCTTTTATTTCTGGAAAACAATAGAATTCTGTTAATGGCACTGTTAATGCCATCACTGTGAGTGTTTTCTCAAAAAATATGAAAATGTAGCTGGATAAGAAACTACCCTGATGATACAAAGAATGCCCTAAGTATGCAGCATAAGGGACTTTACCAGCTCGAGGGGCCCCAGGATATGATACCTTTACCCTTAAGGCACCTCTTCACTATATTTATAAAAAATAGGTCAATGCTTAATGAATTTTGTAGTATCCACTCCACAAGAAAGAGAAAAAACAGGAAAATTTTATGGTTTTATAGCTTCTTAACATGGTGTTTTGGTAACTCTGCTCTCTGCATTCACTCTCAAGAGCTGATCTCAAAGTTAGAGTTCTGGTTGATTACCAGGCAACACAGGTATGAACATGCTTCCTTATTCTCCCTCTCAGGCCATGACTCATTTTCTCTAAAACATTGCGCAAACACTAAGTATGAGTACCTCCTGTATCTTGAGCAAAAAGTAATTCCAATAACTCTGTTAGTACATTACTTAAACCCAGCATCTGAGTCAGAAGACCTTCCTCAGGTGTCCTCAGGTGGTACAGCAATTACGCATAGGTATAAAGATTCTCTGTAAAGCTTTCAAATTTTTGGATGTGGAAAGGTTTATATCGGCTATGCTTCAGGTGCGTGACCGTCAGGGATGAGAATGAATCACAGCTGTATTGCTGCAATTTTTCTCACACAGCTCTTGTCCATTCTTCTGGATAATCCTTACTTTCCTCACTGCACAGTGAGCCTTCATGCTCAACTCTATGCTTTGAGTACTTTTGTAGGGTCTATAAGGGGGAAGTAATGAATATAAAGATCCTCCAGTATTTAATTTATCTGACTTACATATTGGAGCAGTTGGGTGGGGATTTTTGTGGGAGTTTTTTTTGTTGGTTGGTTGGTTTGGATTGCAACAGAAACAAATAACTTTTTCTTTATAAAGCACTTTACTCACCAAATGTCAGGAGATACGAATAGAAGAACATGAAGTGCAATAAGAAAACTAAGTTTCTGTAAGAGTAAGAGCTGATCAAGATTCAATAAAGGATTTTAGAAGACTGCTAGGGTGTGTAGGTCTCCTGGGATTCTTCTAGAGCTTTGACTTCAGGAACTGCAATGATGAAGGAACCAGTGTGGTTTTTTTAAGAGAAAACAACATGTTATTTCAAACAGAGTTCTACTTCATAACAGGTCTGACTTGCAGTAAGCTTCTTCTCTTCCTTTGTTTTGTTCACTGTATTTATAGCAGACTATCATTATAGCTTTAATCTTGAAACTACAAGCTTCAATTTCCAAAAATGTGTAAGAGCTGGAAGAGTTCTAAAGTTATCCTATTTTTATCAATAACAACAAAATTTTAGATTTTTTTTTTCTGATCAGTATTTGAGTAAGAGAAAAGAAGTAGGTAAAGCTTTTTTCTTTAAATCCTACTAAAATTTTCTGACATGCTCAAAGCAAATCAGTATAATACAACATTAAAAGAAAATCTTAAATGTATTTAATTGCCTATCTTTTAAGCAGTTTCTTTCACTTTCATCTTCCTTTTAGATACTGAATCTTGGTATTTTTCTCTCATACTATGTGTTGCCATGAACAGTGCTTTCAGTCCTTGAACTGTGATTTAACCCTTTGTGTTCCTGTCAGTTTGACTTGTCTCTCCTTGAACAACAGGCATTTACTCAGAAATTCAATTTGTGTTCCACCCAACTAGCATAGCAGGTTATTTTCTGTAAGCTGAGATTCTGGTGTTGTTTATGTATTGCATATTAACCTTTTCTTTCAACCCAAGAAATCTTATTTATATTCCAGCAGAGCAGGTGAATGAGACACTCTATCAATGATAAGCAGAACTTTGGAGCCCATGAAACACATGTAGGGTGTGTGCAGGGGGCAACTGTCACAGTGTTCATAACTACATTTTTCTAATGATGTATACTCAGGAAGCCTTTCCCCTTTCCAATGGGCACATTTTTATATGGCTTTATTATTGTCCAAGGGTAGGGGAGAGACAACATTTCAAACAGGTCTCAGCAGGCAACTGGAGGATAGAATGCCCAGTGTAAAAAATGCAGGATACAAAAATCTTCTTTGTCTTCTTACAAAATTTTCTAAGCTTTTTTTTTTTTCCCTGAGTGATTCTTATCAGCCTCTGACCCTTGTGGCAAGAACACTGGCCAATGGTCTAGTAACTAAAAATATATGATCCTTAACAGAAGGATTAAGTTTGCTTTATATGGAAAAAAATATATAAGATACAAACTGTGAAATAGAATTAACCTATTGTTTTTATCAGACAAATATACTGTTCCATACTGTTCACTACTATCATACTGGAAAGCTGCTTATTCTTAGCAAGAGGGGAAAAGAAGTGACACTAGAAGTCAATTGTGTTTATGTCAGCGGAGATATTTCTAACACTGAGTTCATATTTCCTTACATACTATTGTAAATGAAGTAGGTCAGTTGTTTTTCCACTCTGTGGAGGAACGTTGTGTAGTTAGGGTGTCTGCATTGTTTAGATGCAGAGAAATACTGTCTCAAAAATAGCTGTGCTTGCTGGAAACTGAAGCAAAATACTTTATTGCCTTTTGCTTGTAGTGTCTTTAGTAATTGTCTCCCAGCTTCTGGTTACAGGATTCTCTGGAGAAGGGGTTGAAAATATCTATGAAACTGCTCCCAAGGACTATTTCTCAGCATATATGGTAGGACACAAGGTAAAAGTGGTAGAGTTTTGGGAGTGACAGGAAACAGCGTGGACATTGATGAAATGCTGGACCTTGTTGGTGGTCACAGGAAGGTGCTGTCACTCAGACTGTTGTTCAGGGCTCGCTAAGGCTGTGTCCAAATGACTCAGTCTGGGATGACTCTCCCAATATTTAGTGATGTGCATCTCCCAGATGGATATTGACTCACTGTTGAACATGACGCAGGTAGTTTCTTTTGCTCCTCTTCCTCATACCATGGTTTTCACAGGAAGAAAACTGGAAGAAGAGGTCCAATGGGAATTGCAATGTGTTGCATTCAGAGCTCTGAGCAGGATGACTGACACTACAACTGACAGAACAAGAGGTCCACACTGGAGTTACAGCTTCAGTTAGTGGGCTTAAACAAAGTGCATCAATGTACTTTGAGATTATATAATTTTCTTCTGAGGTCTACCTGCCTGTTGTATGTGATATCTGAAGAGCAGCTAAGGTGTCATAAAATCCTGTGAAAGAAAAGCTGTTGTGCTGAGTGGGACTGATCATAAAATACAACTTGCTCTAAGAGGTCCTGTACAGAATCTCAGCTCCAATTGCTGAACTTAAAATCCTTGGCATATGTCAGAACCTTAAATTCTGTTTTCCTGCTTTGAAAATCAGTGCTTGATCATTCTTTCTGAATTTTGAGTAAATTATTTTAGTTATTGCATGTGTTTTATTAAGGAACTGCACTTGACAAATTCAAAAATCATCATAAAATATCATGCTTTCATGAAGAAAATCTCCAGAGAATTTAAATCACAACAACAAAAGAAACAGAAACCTCCCCTTCCTGCCATCCCCAAAGATCTAAAGGTTTCTCAGAAATTCAGAACATTTCCCTCAGGTCTTCATTCCCAAGAAAAGCAGTCACCTATTTCCTTTAACACTCTGCCTAAAGAAAAAAGAAGTAAATACTCCAACAGAAAAGATTTTTAATCATCCAAAGTGGTGACTCTGTAGTACAAATCAAGGAATTAGCAGCAGCTGATTTTAAATATGAGATGCAACAGAAGTGCCTTGGGGCAAATCAAAAGCCAATCTGTAATTTTACAAAACTGTGAGTCTGAATTTCATTCAATTTAAACACGATTTTCACAGTAATTCCACATGTAATGTGCCATTTTTTTCAGTTGGAATAAATTAAAATGAACCTTTTATTACTGAATATTACGAAAATGCTAAAATGATCATGTCATTTCTGATCCTTCATTATATGGATATGTAGTTACTGTATTTAGGAAGTGTTTGCTTTGACATCTTGTATTCCTTCATAGGATCCTTCTTCTATAATGCATGAACATTGAATTCATTGCTTTGCTATTGCACTTGAGTTCTGCTGGTAGCTCAGGACAGAAGTTTAGGGACAGTTATAGATGGGAAAGTAACCAGAGGAAGGAAGAGGAAAGAGCTCTTGAAACTTATGGGTATTGTAGATGGGTGCCTACAGTTACTCCGGAAAAAGAATAAAAACATGTTTGCATATCCATCATGTCTCATAGCTGCACTGGGAAGTGATGTACACTGATATAATTCTAGTTTCTAAGAAATGAGGAAATTGAAAAAATTCCTTGTTTAGGAGTATAGCATTACAAGATCAAAAATCAAAGGGCTGTGATGTGTCTCTTTTCTCAACAGATATTTTGAGTAAATGGGGTAAGGTATCATGTTGGAGAGTTAATTTGTTTGTGGGTTTTTTGTTGTTGTTGTTGTTTTGGTGTTTTTGGGTTCTTTTTTTGTTTGATTGGGTTTGTTTTGGTTTTTTTTTTAATTATTATTATTTTGTGTGTTTTTTTTTTAAACTTTTTTTAAACTTTTTTTTTACTTTTTTGTTTTCCCCCTGTGGACTTTGGATACCTAAATAAAATTAATGGAAAAATTCTGCTTCTCTGTATCACCAATCTTTTGCATCATGAAGGAATATAATGTTCTAGGAGTATTTTGCTTACTTAAAGCAACAAAAAACTATTTAATTAATCTATTTTTTAATGTGTGGAGCTTTTGTGATACACAGTTAATCACTGTGTAGAGTTTTATGATACAGTTTCTCATCGGCATGACAACCTCACAAATCTCATCCTAAATTACAACTCATTTTAATTTGATTCTGAACTATAACTCCTGCTAATTGTGAACAGAAACTAAATACAGAATAGCAGGGCAAGTACTCAGCAAATATTACAATCCAGAGCCAAGAAGAGACTGTGCTCTAGTCATGCAAACCTGGGTGTGGGTTGCCTAGCCTATGTTGGTACATTTTTACACAGCTCTCCATATTCTGGCAACAGCAAACCTGTGCAAATGAAACCCTTTTGAATTGTTCTCACAGGAGTTTCAATATGAATGTGAATATTGTCTAAGTTAAACCACTTTATAATCATGTTGGTGCTAATTCTAGAGTGGGTATAATTTTGGTCAAAAGAGATTTTGAGGGCCCTTAAAAATACAAACACAATATTTTTAATCATATTTATTTGTGTATTCACAAATCCACACGGCAACAAAACTAGATAATTTACAAATACAATGAATGGATAACTGAACACAGAAGATTTACATAGAAATACTTGTATCTGAAAATATTGCAGTTCACCATTTAGAAGTTTATTCAGAATAACATTACATTCAAGAGACAGCATTTGAAGTTATATTAGATAATTTTATGGAAACAAAATCTCAGTAGTGATAAAAAATCCCCCTACAGGTCTGAACCCTGTGGGTTCGTAGGAAAGGACTAGGAAACAAATACTTGCAATTTAATACTTTGTTCTACATATGGTTTTTTACACAGTAAAATCCTGGTTGTTCAATGTCAGAAATGATGAAGTACAATTCGAAAAGATACAGATAAAAATAATGGCCATCACTGAAATTATTTTAACAGTGGGATAGATTAAGACTATTTAACCTGGAAAAGAAACAGCTTGAGAGGAGTATAATAGCCTGTGATGAGGGGGAACACAGGGAGTAATTATTCACAATACAAGAAGAAGAGGCAATAAATTAAATTATTATATGACATAAAGAATAAATATTTCTATATTTACTCATATGATTCTCTGTACAACTACTTTGTCTGCCTCTGAAGAATGAATAGATAATTGGCTTCAGCCAGTTACAGTGTTCTTATGGGGAATTTTTCATACGGCCATTCCATGTAAGTGTTTGGAATAAATATCTTTTACAAAACCCTCTCTTGTCTTGAATCATTCCACTGGTAATTCAAGAGCTTGCTAAGTGCAAAGCAGCAAGGGAATCTTCAATAGCTTTTTGCATTCCTGCTATGCTGTAATAAGGGAAAAATATAGTCTACTAAGTTTGTTATCATGAAGTAGATATCTAAGGATGGATAAAGTACTTGAATTCACATAATGGCATTTTGAAGAGCAACCATGAAATTTTAACTTTACAGCCAAAGTAAGTGGTGCAAAAAGATTTTAAAGCTCAAGTACTCAAGATTTTAAAGCTCAAGTATTAAACAAGGCTTTTAAATTCACTTGTATATTAAACTTAAAGCATGAACTTTTAGGAATCTTGCAATAGCACAATTAAAAAAATATGTTTACCTGAAAACAGAAATCAGAATTAATTCAAATTTTATAAAAATTGCTTCCTTTTTTTTTGTTTGTTTGTTTGTTTTGGGCGTTTGGTTTTTGTTTGTTTTGTTTGTTTGCTTGATTTGTTTTTTTGTTATTGTTTTTGGTTTTGCTTTGTGAACTGCTATGCTTTGGAAAACAATGCCTCTGTTAATCTGAAAATTAATGAGCATTAGAAGTGTTTGTGTGGGTATTTCATACCCCTTTAGCTGTAATGCTTGGTTTATTCTTAGATGAATTCTACCATTAGATTCTAATTAGGCTCATGTACTGGTTGATCTACAGTTTAAGAATGTTTTTGAATGTACAATTTGAAGGGAAAGGACATAGAAGTTTGGCAGAATAGATATTGTTTGCATTTTGTACAGCTATAACATAAAAAGAAGTTTCACATACACAGCTGGTCAAATAGTTTGTGAATAAAAACTCCTTGATTTTAAAACTTGAAACTAATTCAGATGATATCTATGCTAGTATTAGCTTATTAGAAATGTTACGTCCAAAGGTGAAGCCCACTAGAGGACTTACTAACAATTTTGAAATATATTATATAGAATAAATTATGTATTTAGCCAATTAGATAGCTAAAAAAACCTTCCAGGGAAGCAACAAGGAAGGAACAAGTGAACAGGGAGACTGCGGCAGAAACCTTCACTGGGAATATCATACTCCTTGTTTAAAAGAACTCATGACAATGATAATTCTCTAAAAGACATCTACCCCCATGCCCACCCCCATGCACACAATTTTTCAGTGAAACTTGATTGTAAATTTTAGGGCCTAGAAAATCTTTGGAGGGGGGAGTGCAGTATCAGAGAAAATGGTATTTGAAAGTGTGACACTTGTAGCTGTGGATGAGGTTTTCCGCAATAATGACACAATTTAGACTAGAAATATTATTGGAGTTGGACTGATAAGAAAAGAGGTTTTTTCTTTGTTGATTAGATTGTAAAACCATTAATTAAACTAAAAACAAATTCTTATACCAGCATATGCATGATGTGCCCCTTTTTTGCAGTAAGTAAGATTCTGTGTATAAAAATGTTTTTCTCTTGGTTGCAAGAGTTGAAAGTATAAATTTTTCTAGCTTACTTTTCTCTTGGATCTTGCTGTTGCTCAGCAATAATTTGAAAGCAGGGGGAGAGCATTCTCACCTCTATTTGTCTACAATGTAGCCTGTATCTTATTGCTGAGGCATTTTTCTGTAGAGAGATATGTGTCTAAAAAGATAATTCTAGAAAATAATTGGCAGATGTTCCTGATTTATGCAGGTGAAGTTGGCATCACAACCTGTAGCTTTGACCAGATGCATCTACAGCTGTGGTCTGCGGTCAGCACAGTGAGGATCCCCTGGTTGTGCAGAAAAGCTGACTTCCAGCAGATGAAGCCATTCTCTTGACTTGGATGGTCAATGTCCTTCTGCATTATCAGGCATTGCATTTCAGGATCTTGAACTTAGCCTACCACCTCAGAAACCTCAGCTGACTTCGTGTTGCTGACACCTCACTATTTGCCCTGCTCTTTGCAACAAAAAACCTAATTCGTTGATGTTTTGGTATAGAGTAAGATGTCAACTCTTTAAAGTTTTATAGGCTGCTATGCTATAAAATAGCCTATATGTTGACTTCAGTAAAAGAAGATAAAATTAATGACATCTTATAAAACACTTTTGGTGTAATTATTCAGTATCTTTGTCTCAGATTCTCAGTGCCCCTATATTACTGAGAAGTTTCAGTTTTCTTATTTGTTTCTCATGGTATCAAATATAGGGAACTCACATAAATAATTCCTTCAAAATAATCAGAGTCAACAGAGCATTTACAAGTGATTAAGGAGAATTAAATTTGATTGTAGGCTGCAGTCCTAAACAAATTTCATACTCACCTGAGTTTGCTTCACAGCAAATCAATAATACTAAAGACTTTATTTGAGCAGGCAATATATAGTTTCCTTTTCCTGTTCAGTGTGCATATGAAACTATCAACTTCAGTTAATGAGAATTTTTTCCATAAACATTGATGGGTGGAAATGTTTTCTTTGCTTTAAAAGACTTTTCCATCTTGTGCCTGACATCAACTACCAGCCTTGAATATCAAGAAGTACTGTCCAACTCCTAAGAAGAGTTTTCATGCTTTTCAGTGGTCCTTGTATTCAATTATTCAGGTATTCAGCAATTCAGTACAAAGTAAATAATTCTTAGTCTATTTTCAGGTTTCATTGCACAGCAATCAGTAGAATTAAAAAGTTAAGAAAAAAACCCAAAACAACACTATAGGCATTAAATATCCTTGTAATGCCAGTGCCGAATCAAGTAAAATAATGAAATGCACTGCAAAGGTAACAGCATACCACTGTCAGAATCCACACTCCTTTTGGGCACCAACATGGCTATAGCTTGTGTCTTCTTTTATCTCACAGTGCCATTAATTCCTGCACATCAAGAAGTCCTCAGAAAGCATCAATGTTCTAAAATATTTTCTTAAGGAGTAAAAGAGCCAAAACAATTTCTGAAAGGTACACATATGACATTGGGCAAAATAATTGATGAGGGAATGCTGGAACATCCTAAAATTTCTTGTCTCATTGTCAGGGAACGATTAGAGTTGATGAGCCATTTTGCATTTACGCCTTCAAGAACAATGTTCTCAAATGGTAACTCATAGAAAGATGTGGAAATAGAGATACACTCAAATATTAATACAGACATAACAGAGGCTTAAAATATTAAAAATATTTGGAGCAAAATTTTCATAAGTGATAAATTTGAATGTGATTGTCTATCAGCTAAATAAAATACTTTGAGAGTGCAAGGAGGAGCAATGTGAGTCACTGCCTGAGTTTTGTTTTGTCCACTGCCTCTGGCCCTGCACCATGCATAGATCCAGGCCCTGTGTGTTTTTTCCTGGACCCCTTGAAGATGTGCTGTATTCATCCCTGTCTCCTGGATGGACTTTGGCCTCATTCTGCAGCTTTGTATTCAGCTTTGTGTCTGTCCCCATCTGCTTTTCCCGGATTTCTGTGTAATGACCCCAGAGAGAGACTCACTTGTCTGTGTCTCCTGGTGGATCCCGTGGCCAACACCCACCTCTGCCTGCAGGGCTGGGCCCCTCTGAGACACCATCCCATTGCTGAGGACACTCCCAGCCAGATCCTGCTCAGATCCTGCTATCCACTCTTGAGGAGCAACTCTGTTCTTGCTGCTCCCTGATGCACATATTTAAAGTTGCATTTCCTGAAACTGTTAAGAGCTCTAACAAAGAGTGATGAGTATTTTGTTGTTATGCAACAGCAAGTACAAGATTCATGAAAAGATTTAAGTGCTAAGAAGTCACAGAGAATCATGTAGCACTCTAAGCAAAAAGATAATTTGTATATCCAGAGTGGAAAAACGAAGCAGCTATATTTAATGTCACCTGATAAACAACAGTATAGACAAAAAAATTTAAAGGTAATATAACTAGTGAATTTCACATTATGCATATGACTAGAACTTGGGTTTGTACTTCCTGGAAAAAAAGAGGGGTGTCAGTTAAAGCCCTCTAATATCTCATTTATTTATGCATTCTAGAAGCATTGGGAATCTTGAAAATATTTTTAATTTTAATAATTTATGAGGTTAGTAGGAAGAAAAATTGAGTGTGAAAAATCCATTTTTAAATGTTTTGTTTTCAATCATTTCATGTTAACTGATCCAGATTGGCTATTATGAACATAAGCTTGGGTTTATAAATATATAACAAAATGAATTTATCTTTTGAAGAATTCCTTCTAATCTGCATGTGTAAGCTTTTTAATGGGTAAATATATTTCTAGTGTGTTCTAAACAAATATGATTCAGCTTATGCCACTCACTTTCCCTCCCTTAATAAAATCCTTATGCACCAGCACCTGCTTCTGACAATGCAAGCGTGATGAAGCACTGAAGCACAGCTGGAATTCACAGGTTAGCGAATTAAAAAAAAAAAAAAAAAAAAAAAAAAAAAAAAAAAAAAAAAAAAGCCCTAGATGAAATAGACTGAAGGTTCAGTGTGGCTGCAAAGGGGATACTATCCTGCAGTTTATTGCATTTCGAGCTAGGGAACACGGCCTTTATAGCACTATTACCAATGAATTTTAAATCACTCTAAAGTTCAAACTTCACTGAAGCATCACATTGTATGTTGAAATCAGATGACCATTTTGCCTGGCAAATGCCATCTATATTTCAGAAAAACATCCATGTTCTAATAAAAAATGAATTAAAAGACATGGAAACTTCAAGCACCATTTGTCATCTGAAACTTATGCTCATTAATATGCCTCAAATCTCTAACTCTGAGAAAAGCTAAGTCAATTCCCAAATTACCATAACATTCAAAACTAAACAGTAATGCATTTTAAAATGAGTGTATTGAAAATTGAATGCCAACTGAAAATAAATGATGGTACCTTTTAAAATTCAATTACAACAGACTTTTTTCTTTGTTCTTTCCCCTGTTGTCATCTTCGGTTAGTCTAGCTGTCCAATTCTTACCATATTTACCCTATGACAAGAAGGGCCTAGAACATAAAAGACAAAAACATGACATAATTTTTCATAATGCAATACTTCTTAACAATCTTAACTTGGTATAAGAAATCAATTAAATGAAAAGGTGTTAATTTTTCTGTTAGTTCTTCCACTATATCTAAAAATGAAATTTCACACATATAATGTTTTTTTCATTTGACCTTGTCCACAAATATCCTTATTCGATACATCTCTACAGACTATTTACAAAGTTTTCACAGTGAAATATATACATTTTTTGTAATCTTGGTATACTTTTAAAACCAAACTCAGAAAACATATTTCCTGAGAGCAAATTGGCAGACCAAGAGATTTTCACAAAAAATTTTGGTGTGGGCAGAGAAAAGTAGGTAACTATAAAAAATAAAATTTAAATCAGATATTGCTAACATATTAATACTGAGAAATAAGTGGGTTTTTTTGAGGATGGTAAAAAGCTTCCTTTTTGCTGATGTTCTCAAAATTTTCACTATCAAATGCTGAAATATTTAAAGAAAACCCCCCAACAAAAAACAGAAATCAAAACCAAACCCCAACTTTTGCATATCTGGCAATAAAATTTAGTAAAATGAGAATGGGATTGTAAATTTCAGGGAATTGGACAGGTTCTTAAGCTTTAAATGGGAGAAAGTTATATAATCGATCCATGAAGTTCCACAAATATTTTCTGCATTTTTAGTTGTCTACATTTTCTAAAGTTCCTCAGTATTTATACTTTTTGCTTGCATAGAGCCTAGCACAGAATAGCTGTCACTACATTTTCATATGCATAAAGCAGTAGTTTGCAAAGTATTCAAAGAATGAAAATAATTTTTTTAAACTACTATTTACAAAAATTGTTTTGGTCAACCTTTTTCCAAGTTCTTCAGACACCATTTCCACTTAATGGATTGAATCTGCTATGCAACTGCCAGTTGCTCTTTGTCTAATGTCATAGTTGAACAATAACCATTTTAGTCTATTTTGACACCTTAGCACAGAATATCTTTATTTGGCATCCTTCAGTTTTCTGTTGTGTCCACATTTTTAAATGCAACCTCTAATTTTTGCACTGGCAACCAATTAATGGTGTAAATAATTGGAGAATTTAGACATCCAAAAGAACATCTGATTGAAGGAACAAATCATGTAGTTAAACCCTAAATACTATTGATTGTGACCACAAAATGTGTGGTTTAGTTGAAGCCCCTTTTACTTGTTCAACTGAGAAAATCAAGATGCTATTTAAAATAAATAGAACATGATTTTTTGATATTTAGTGCTTATGCCTCCACATCAGAAATGTCTTCCTTTTTTGGTTATTCTCAAAAAATGCATAACTGTGCATTCTGATAACTGTGCCCCCCACACACTTAGTAACAGAGAATTTCTGAGTTTTTAATGGCTGCATAAATTGATAGTGCTTTCTTCACTTTTGCCAAAAATCACAAAAAACAGGGACAGTCAAGCAAAATGGTCTCCAGGTAAAAATCTGTGTTTTCTCTATGGAAAATTTTCCAGAAAAAGACCTGCAAAATTGAGGCCTTTAATAAAATTTAATTGAAGTAAACTATATTTGTATTAGAAAATGTCTTTCTGTTATTTTTTTCACATTGTCCTTCTGTGACAACCTGTGGTGCTTCAGCTAGAATCTGAACTGTATCTTGTTGCTTTGTATCTAAAACTGATTTTCTGAACAGAGATTATTAATCATGCCAAATTATGGAAACTATTGTTGTTGTGTACAAACATCTGGTATAAAGTATTTTGAGGTCAACACATTTCCCTTGTCAACTCATACAAACAATTTGAATCCAGGTCTCCAGAAGTAAAAGGATTTTAAAAGGACTTAAGTGCAATAATCCACTGAGTCACTGAGAGACTGAAAAAAGTGACAGCTGAAACACATTTTTAACCATAAGAAATGGTAGGCAGAGCATTTTCCTGCATGTATGGTGACCATTATGAAATAACTATGCACATGCCATTTGGTAAACATAAGATTAATGGGAGACAAGTCCCTGAGTCAGCATTTAGAGGCTGAAAAAAGGTAATTGTCCAATTACAGACTTACTGAAATGGCTTTGGCCTTATGGGGCATGCCCTGCAGAAAGGTCACAGGATTGCCACAATAGATTAGCTTAGAATTTGGTTTTCTATATATTACTTTGACAAGAAATGGGCATTGGAAATTTCACTGCTCTCCCAGTGACTCACTATACATTCTGAAATTCTGAGAAGGTATTCTGACTTGGCTCTCCTAGGAATACTTACTCCTGGTAACCAGTGTAAAAGAATGACTTCAAACATTAAATTTTTGTCTGTGTCATATACCTTCACCAAATTTCTGGCATTGTAGAATTTGAACTGTGGATCTTATCCCTTCCTAAAAAATTTCTTGTGTAGTTAATATAAGGGATATATTTTTTTTTCATTTTAATAACAGTAAAAATCGAACACAGGGCAAGAGACATTTTTTCTTGTCTTTTTTTTTTCCAGTATTATTGAGGAGTATAATAATAAATAAATAATAATAAAAGTATAAAGACCTCACAGAAAGATGATAAAATCAATACTCATACATCTTTCAAAATTCTACATTTTGAAGATACAAGTTTTAATTCATTGTCCTTTAAATGTGTCTTTAATTGATGAAAATGTAGATAAACATTTTCAAAACTATGACAATTAATAAATCACACTCATTAATTATTTTAATTTCAATTTAATTTCAATTACTGCCTATCTGGGCTATCTGGAATGATCTGACATTGAGACAAAAATTCTCTTTCTAAATTAGTAATCTCATAGTGGGGGCAACAAAATCTAAAAAGCAACATGTACGAGATGACAGGAATATTACATGGCTTGAAATGAAGACACTTGTCTCTTCTACATCCTTCCACAATTTTATATATAATTAAAGCTGATATAGAGAACACATCACAGAATTTGTAATCTAAAGCCCATACAATCTTTGGAAAGGAGCTCAAAAGAATAATAATTATCTGCTAAAACTTTCAGTTTAAGACCTCAGACCTCCAAAATGTATTTAATTTCGTGCACATTAATTCTATTTTGAAGGTTTCTTTCAAAAAAGCCGCGTCTGTTAACAGGTAGACAAACTTTCCCTTTCAATTTTAGACGTAAGAAAAGTTTTTAAATTTTATCACACTGGTAGACAAGCAGTGCTATAGAGGCTGTTGCTAGCTCATAGGGTTTAAGCTCCTAAATGCATTCAATTGCAGAAGAATTTCAAAGAAGCCAGCAGGTAATTCAGTCTTGGACTTCAACCACACTAATGTTCACGCATCTCCAACATTGTATTATTTGTTCACAACATTGTAAGTCCAATTAAAGACATATTGTATTACTTCCACGTGACTCAAGCTGCTTAAACTAGGAGCAAAGCTTAAACTGGTCATCACAGAGGAAGGTGGTCCCTCTGCTGATATGTGTTTGGTCTCAGACACCCTGCTGCTGAAAGGAAGGATTCCCCCAGTGAGGAGGCATCTGCCTCTCCAGGTGAGAAAAATTGCATTCCAGCTATAGCTCAAATAAACAACTTTTCAGCTATTCTCCAGAAAGAATTTAAGACAAAGAGTCAAATTGTTGCTTAGAATTATCTACAGGTCTTTTCCTCTAAACAGCAGTTCACTCTGATCTGCAACCGAGAAGTTAAAACAAGTAATTGCTACCCTTTCTTTGAATGACCTTAAGCTAAATCTTTTTTCTTTCTAATTGTGATTAACAGATACCTTCTAAGTGTTTCTCTGCAGTTGCAGTTCCTTTAGTGCTCCAATTAAAGCTCTATCCATTTTTCTTTCAGAAACAATTAATGAAGATCAACTTCAGGTGGAAAGAAAAATTCATATTTCACAAAAATACAATAGTCCCTGACTTGTGCTTTTTATCCATTTAAGATGTCAAGTGATTGGAAGAGAAATCTTAAAAAGACTGAATTTCAATAGATTCACAGACCTGTGAACAAAAAAACCACATTAAAACATTGAAAAAATAAGTGGCAATTAATTCTAAAACACATTTAAGTTGATAATCACACAAAAAGACAAATATCTTCATTTTCAAATATATTCAATATTATTAATTTTTTACTATGCTTGTTAGTTACTGTGTACCAAAGTGTTACTCCTGAGTGCAATGTAGGGAGGAAAATAAAAAATAAACAAAAGATAAAAACTTGGTTGCAACGAAATCCCAGACCTTCCACTTGCTTCTTTTTCAAACTCTGACCAGAAAAATGTCAAAGTTAATGTTCAATTTCAGATAATTTTGTAGACAAGTAAATTCCATTATTTGACTATTGAATAAGGTTACTTAAGTACATAATCAGAATAATTAATTTACCTTCCCAGCATTCCCTGTACTATGCAACATTCAATAGTATTCACTTAGGTCATATTATCTGCATGAACATCATTGAGTAGGTTTCCTGAAATATCTTTTTTTATTTATTTGTTTTAATCAAAAGAAGACATCCATTGGTTACAATTGCAATGGCTGTGAAAACTTTTATACCTACAAGGTGATGACTATTCACTTAGCAATAGACATCAGTGAAACTGGTATATTCTCTTAAGTGAAATTTAGAATGCATGATAGGGAGGAGCTTCCAAGCTGTACTCCCTGCCTGCAGCTGCAGTGCTTTCCTGAACTGTGCCATTTTGCTCTGCACGATGATGTTAATCCAAAATAACCTGGAAGAAGAACATATCAGGAAATACAATTTCCATGAGCAATCATTTTGTTCCTACTGTTTGACAAAGACAAAGAACATGTATGGCTGTAGTGGCATTAACAATGAACTTACAAGCTGGAACTTAAAATATTCACAGTTTATTCCACATGAGAACAGTAAAATAAAACAGTCTGTAAATATAAACCAAACAAGAACTGGAAATGGATTTCCTACATCAGAACTCTGCATGAACATAATGACATTTCTTTCTTTTTGCAATGACTGAAAACCTACAAATTTACTGAGGAAAATACTGAGATGTTGTTCATTCAACATGTATGATAAGATGTAGTAGGAGTTTGTATTTAGATTTTAGCTTCAAGATGTAGCCAACACAACTAAGAGAAGCTATTAAGTAATCTGGCTTCTGATAAACTAGATGATTTAGACCAGCCACCTAGTATAGCAGAAAACCACAATACTTCCCTGCAGCTCCTCTAGGGCCACTGCTTGCTGCAAGTTCAAACACTATACATGGAAATTAGAGAAATTACATATGTTAAAGCATTAAAAAATTACTTTTACACTACATGATGTTGTATATCCCCAACTTCCCCCCCATTTCCCCATATAATTGGTCTAGTCCTAAAGGTGTTCCCTCCCATTTTACCCATCAGTTAAGTTAACCCTGCCCATTCTTCCAGGCCCTTCTATGTCAATCCCAAGTTGTCCCAACCTGTAGTGGTGTGTTTTTGATTTTATCAGTTTTATGTATGTATTTGTTCCTTGTTTTGTATTATTTTTTATAAGTTGTAATGGTTTGCCCCATGTCACCCATGTTCCACCCTTATTGGTTTTACCCCAATCCCAGTTATATGTCAATCAGAAGTTATACAGCCCCTGGGTCTTGTCTGTCACTTTGGGGTCTCTCCCAAAAGTCTGGAAAGTTCCAGTAAGGACCCCAAGTGATTGGACAAGACTTCAGCTGTCTCGCCACCCGAGTTATTGATTTGTTACAATGTATGTCATTTACCTGCAGAGCCATGCCCCATTGGCTCCTGATTTGTCCCCAGTTAAACTCATCCCTGAGTTTCTCCCCCCAATAAAAGGTGCTACATTGGGGGGGTTTCCTGCTTTTTTCCCTCTCCTTTCTTCCCTGCCGCTTCTGCTGAGGGGTGTCTGCTGGGGCAGATACCCTGATGAATAAAGCCAGCAGTTAACCCAGAACACCCTCCCTCTTTGTTTCCTGCTGTCGTTGCTTCACTCCTTCGGGCAAACAAGAACTCACAGGGGTCGGTGAGGTTCATCCTGCTACCAAACCGTGCCCTTCACTGTCGAGGTGTCAGGGCTGACTGAGGCAGAGACAAGACACCTCTACACCAACCCCTCACTTGTCAATTAAAATTAGTTCCTTCCCCCCGTTCTGGAAGATTCTGTGTTCCTCAGCACACAGTTGGTTCATCAATTTTGTACCTCCCCTTTGTGTATCCTTATTGGTTATAACCCTTTGTACTACCCCTTGCAATCCCCACCCACTGTGTTACCCTTGGTTGCTGTGTTGTACTGCCCCTCGTGCCACCCCCTGTTTAAAAACCATGTTCCCCTGAGATCTGTGCTCTCTCTCCCTGACCCCTTCAACTGGAATAAACCTCCTGGTGGAACCTCATATTGAGAGCCTTCCTCTACTCCTTCACCCAGATCCTTGTGGTCTCCTCCTCTGCCTGGCTTGGGGCTGCACCCCCCAGAGGTTCTGCAGCAGACACTGTCTGTGTCCCTGCAGTTCCCCACGCTCATTGTAGAGCTCCCACCCCACAGCCAGCCGGAGCTCAGGAAGCCTGAAAGGGAGCGTGTGACACATGGGACAGGTGACTTCAATATTACATAGAAAAGGTGAGACAATTACCAATTTCACAAGATTAAATTGAAATTTCCAAACAAATTCCAGCATTGAAATCACATCATTCTTATAGGCTTATGCTCATTTCCATTGTTTTACAATAAGTAATTGTATTTATTGTTATTATCAGGTGCTTTACACTTCCAAGTGCATAACACATCCGAGAGTTTATGGTTTCCAGCTTTACACGGATTCCAATTTATCATTTCATAATTGCCTGCTTGGAACAAAATCAAGGCAATTTCCCTTCCCATCTGACCAAAATAGCTTTCATCGGCCTTGATGTTCAGGGTCCAATGTTTGAAAGAAGCATATTGTCAGTCAAAGAGCTTAGCAGAACAACTCTGCAAGGTACATGAGAAATGGCACTTGGAGCCAGTGGATCTTAAATTAAAAAAAAAAAATAGGCAAGTGAAAGATGGAATAGAAAGTGAAAAACTGTATTTAGAATAAACAAAAGTGTCTTCTTAAGAAGAAATACATGCAAATATTTTCATAATAAATATTGTTTTAGAAAAGCAGGAGTTTAGTCTTTCAAATCAGTGATTAAACTTTCTTTTGGAAAAAAAAATATAGTGCGATACAATTAAAATTATTTGTGCACAAAATTAGAGCCCTAGGAGAAACCTCAGTAATTTTAGGAAAGAAGAATAAGAATTACAATAGTATCCATCATCTCCTATCAGGAAAGAACAATGATAAAAAGAAAGTTCAAGGAAACAGAGCATTTCCCAAATAAAATGGGTAACCCTTGAAAAGGACACATCAAAAGAATTAAAATCAGTTGGGGAAGACTAATTCTTTAAGAAACTGCATGATGATATCCACATCAAAAGAACTACTCAGTTGCTTAACGTTAAGCACGTATCAAAGCGATGCGTTGCATTAGAGCTTTGGATGTCCATGCCATCCCAATGTCGTAACACAGAGAATCTACATCACAGTTGCTTGTGACAAAGATCATGTTTTACAATGCAGTGGTGCTTTCCAAATTGCTTTATGATTCAAGGGAAAACAGTGAATCTGAGTGTCATGTCAACACACCAGGCAGCTTTCAGAGGAAATGCTCTCAGCCACTTACAGTTTAAAACTGTCAAGATTAAATAACCAGCATTAACAGTGATTTTCCAGTGCTGGGGAATACTGGTCTCATTAATGTGATAGTAGTAACTTGAAAAGATTAATTATAAAAAGCTATTCATATAAATGATTTTTTAATGGTATACTAATGAATTTATACAAATAAAAAGCAAAACTGTTGTTCCTTTGTAAATTGCCTTTTGGAGAGCAGATGTGCTAGTGGGGTATGTAAACACTGTATATACTCATAAAAATAACTTTCAGTAGTGTAGTGTTGACAGGGAACCTTTGGAAACCATGGCTACCAGGCTAACTGAAGACAAATAGCAAAAGGTGGATTGAAACTGCTTGGAAATAGCAACTCACCAACTGCAAAATAAAGTACAAATTTTTGAAACAGTTGCTGTCTGTGCATCATCAACTATTGATACATGTGCATGTGAGCAGTGAGCAAGCTCTTTAGGGTCCAAAATGAATGGAGAAGTCAGGAACAGAACTGCAAAAACAGATTTTTCTTTTTAAGTGTGATAATCATGATCTCTTTTTCCATATCTTTCCTGAGTTTGTCCAAACTTTAACCTTTTGTCATATCCTTTGGTAATCCTGGTGCTTAAGCCTGGCAAAGGATTACTTTTAGGAAAGGACATACCTTCAACTTTGTTTTCCTTTCTTTGTTTGGTTCATTTATTTTGTTCGTGTGTGTGTGTGTGTGTGTGTTTGAACTTGCAGGTGGTAAGATTTTCTCTCCTTTTTTTTCCTTACTTTACTACCAGATTCATTATTCTGCATTAAGCTGCACTGAACTACATTTGTCATCTATTAGTCCTGTTGCTGTCTGCTTTGTTCCTCATTAATTATTATTCTTCTTCCTAATTTAGAATCACATGAAAATCGTGCTTTCAGAAGCATTATCCATTTATATGAATAAAATTAGTAGGGGACAGATCACTACTGCTTGCAATGTCAACTCACTAATAACTTCTGTCTGATTTAGGAAGGAACATCTTCGACTTCTTCCTTTGTCCTCATGCAGAAATTCACTTTACTGAGTTTCCATCCTGTATCTCTAGTATATTTTAGAGGTTAATCTTTGAAAGAGAGCTTACTCAATAGGTCCAAAGTTGGGTCCTGTCACTCATGCATACCTGCTGTACTACACCTTTTCACTTGCTAAAAAAAAAAGCAAGAATTTTCAGACACTTGGATGCCTGTAATGCAGAAGTTGAAGTAAAAAGAAAAGGAATTTCACTGAGTTAGTGAACAGAGAGATCATTATTTCTTTGGGATCTTAAGGTCCATTCATAACATCAAACATTGTACTTGTAATTCAAAATCCAGCATTTCCCATCAGTTATACTGACTTGCTTTATCTGTATTAATAACCATTTTACAGCATAGGAAAGTTGGTAAACTGTTCTTGTGTTAGATGAAGAGTGTGACAATACTTGAGCTGTTTATTTTTACTTTATGTAATTTTGACCTGTAAATTTTCTACAATTTTCCTAAGCCAAATTTATACTGACTTGATTTGCAGGGTTTGAAACCAAACATATTTTGGTCCTACTTTCCTTTGGTGTCATGCTGTGTTTTAATTAGCTTGGTCACCAAACTTTCAATTTCTTTCTGTGTTGTTTAAATAAGAAAGATGTTTACAGCTTTTGAATAGTGTAAGTCTTCTAGTAAGTTTTCCATATGGTTTACTCTTCATAGAAGTATGTGATAAAGGAGGAATTTTCTAATATGAATTTTTAAAAAACAGATTATAAAAGGCTAAAAATTTTGCCTTCTTTATCCAGAGGCAGCCCAGAGGACTTCTGAGTGTGGTTTCATCGCTCAAAAGAAGCATTGCACTTGGCTACACGAAAACCTTTTACCTAGATATTTTTATTTCAGTTATTACCTCCTGCAAGCTCTAGAGTCTGTGTGCTTCGTGGACATTACAGGCAGCTGTAAAGACACAATATATAGAATAGAATAGAATAGAATAGAATAGAATAGAATAGAATAGAATAGAATAGAATAGAATAGAAAGAGTACGTGAATTTTATTATAAAGCAGATAAAACAATGCATGCATGCAAATATATGTGTGTGATTTATGGCTGACAGGAAAGAAATTAGGAATTACTAAGCTGATTATCGAAGTCAGTAGGGTTCTTAATAAGTGAAAACCTGAGAGTACATCAAATGATAATTTCTAATCTACTTAATAAAAAACCTAAGATCTGATATTTTTCTGGTCACGATGATTTTTAAAATAAATCTCTGTTCAGCTTTTAAAGCTGAAAGTCAGACTGCAAAACCTTCACTAACAAGCACTTCTCCCTTGAGTTAATTTATGTTATGTGGAATCCACAGTCTTTTAAACGATCTTGAGCCATATTATAAAGAGGGGTATATTTTATAGCTAGATCTTGATTTCTATGTATTTAATGAAGTTTATTTCCAAAGCAGCAAAACATGATTTTTTTCCTTTTAATATCTTTTATTTACAAGCAATGCTGGGACTAGGTGCCATAAACAAACAAGATTTATTCACACAAATACTTAAACACAGCTAGCAAATGAAGCAGAATACCAGGAAAACAAGAAAAATACATTCTTAACCTAGTAGTAAATTGCCAATTATGAATTTGATACTCAGGTCAATAATGCATTTTTATTGTTCCCTCTTTGGGCTGAGGGGCATACTAAACCAATCGGAAGATAAGACTCTTGCAGTGGTTAATCTCAAGTAACTTCTGAAAATATAGTTGTTCATTCCCAATCCAATTCCCAAATTATGAAGAAAATCTATTAAAAGGGCATGTACTTCTGGCAAGGTGTCAGTCATCACTAAAAATCTTTGTCTTTGAAAATAAATTAATTAACACAAATAAGACCTGGGTGGAGATGTAAGAAACAGGAAAGAGAAAAAAACCAAAAAACCAACAAGTATCGATGTTACTCTGGGTTTCAGCTCTAGAAAGAAGTAAGTATGAAATCCAAGAGGTGTTTTACATGGCTTGCATTCTCTGAAACATTAGTAACTTTAGATCAGTGATTTCTCTACACCTCAGATTCCCAGCTTGGAAATAGGAATGCCAGCACTTCTCCAGGAATGCCCTAGAAATACTATCTTCATTCTTCAGTCATTGTTTTATTCACTGAGTACTTCCACTTGCAGGATCTATGCACAAAACCCTGCTTTTGTGTGTGCTTTGGAGCTTGCTTTTTAGTAAAACTGAAAGGGATTAAGACATTTGTGGCCTTGCTTGGTATTTCTAATGAACCCAGCTCTGGGAGAACTGTCATTTAGTGAATAATTTTGCTTATTTCATGACATAGGTCTCTCTCTCTCTTCCTTAGGAGCTTCCTTATTTTGTATCTTAAGAAAGCATGCCAAGAACTTGGGACATTTTTGAGGATTCCTAGTAAAACTTTGTGGTGCTATCATAGCCTGGTCACAGTAAAATCTATCCTGATGCCATGCACTGATTACCCTTTTAATTCAGGTCAAGGAGTTATTATTCTGCTTTTTTTTTCTGATTAGTTGAGAGCCACTTGACATTTACCAGAAGTCAAAGCTGGTGTTCCAAAGTAAAGAGGAACTAAAAGAGATGGAATATTCAGTTCAGTCTAAAAAATGCAAGACAAAATTAAATAATAAAAATGGCATTGGAAGAAGTGTCCATTTATTATATTTAATCTTTTTTTTTCTTTTTAACATTGTCAAAAAATCTAGTATCTGCATTTCCTGAGAATGAAGAAACAAGTAAAAAAAATTATCTTCTCTGTGCCTATCATTCAGGATGGGTCTAATGTTGCTTTGTCCCTTTTTAACATTTTACAATCTCAAATTATTAATCCAATTAATTTACATGGATCTGTTTAAATGTATTTTGATTGTTCTTTGAACCCTGATGGTAAGAATGGCTGATAAATCATCAATGGTATAGACCACTGACTGTTTTGACATCATCAAAAGAGTTATTAACTGCTGCAGGAATAAAATGAATAAAAATATGGAAAGTCTATACAGATTGGGTTTTTTTGGCACTGTGGCTTTTTCCAGAATTATTTGACATTATTTGCTATTTGTCATTATCAAAGAGTTCAGAGGGGCATGTTTTGGTATGTTTTGTTATTTTATCTGACAGGAAAGAATACTCTTCTGGGTTTTTTTTTCCTCTGTGTATAAAAAAATAATGGCTTCAGTTTTGATTTGAAGATTGTAGGGATTGTCGTGGTAGTGAGGTCAATTTCAGTTTTCTGAGATCCCTGGAAACACGATGAACATGTCTTTTAAAGACAGTTAATATATCTGCTGCCATGCAGTGTAACAGTTTATTCACATTAAATTACATACTTTAGTCAGTATCACAGTCACTTCATTGTCAGACGCCTTCAATATGAAAACTATTTATTCTCTTCTCTCCTTACTTCAGTTCCTGACAGCCTCATTCTTATTACCTGAAAATATGAAGTAGGGAGATTCTTTTCCAGTGGTCTGGTTAGATGGGTACAAAGAAATGATCAGGCTTGAGCTTGACAATGTCCTTATCTGATGTAACAGCACACTCCAATCTCTGCTGTTGAACTAACAAAGCAAATAATTTTTTTGTGGTTTTCTGTCTGTGGTACTTGAGATTTGCTTTTGCTTTTTGAAGCATAGGTCTGAAACTGCTGATCGGATACTCCCACAAAGCCCCTCTTCTACAGTTTGAATGAGTCCTATTTGGGTGCTGTGCAGTCTGTGAGAATTTTGACCCTACTTGCCCCTAAATATTTGAATCCCTATTGAAATTAGAATTTGACATATTACTTATGGATGATAAAATAAAATGAACTGCCTCTCATTTCTATGGGCAAATAATACTCTCTTCCAGTCTCAATCTAAATCAACCTGCAGAGTCACTAATAAAAGTAAGTCATGACTCACAAAGTTGAGTTCTTTTGCATTAATCTTAAACTCTTTAGGAGTTATTGGAGTCTCACATCATTAAAACTAATGTCAGTGGTATAGTCTGCAGTAACTATTAAATTTACAGCTGGAAGATAAGACTCATATAAAAGAAACATTACTTTACAACCATACTAAAGATGAAAAAATGTAGATACTGTTTACATTGCACAGATGTGGCAGGTTTACAGGGAAAACCTGCATGCTATAGGAAATCTATTATGTAAATAGTCACTGGGGTTTTTTGATATTATTTTTTCAAATAATTCTGGAAAAGGCCTAATTATATAAAAAATATCTTTTGTGTAGACCTCAGATATTTTTACTCATTTTATTAGTACTTCTTGCAGCAGTTAATAAATACTGCATACTCTCATTTAACAGTGTACAGCATATTTAACTGTGTTCTACTAGAGCAACCCAAACAAAATGAAGCCAAATTACAGCAAGTGTAAAATCTGTCCAAGGTCCATCAACAAAGTATAGGTAACAAGGCATTGTTTATGAATTTACTGTGACTTAAGGACTATACCAATCTGAGAAAGACAAAAAAATCCATCTAGGAACATCCAGAGGTTACTGTCTGAAATGCGCTGTAGGAAAGGCTGCCTGAGAACCTTTCATACCTGTTAGATCTAGAGCATGCTTAATTATTCTCTCAGTAACTGAAGATGCATTTTTACTGGGGAATGAAAAAAAAAATTTTGTTACAGAATATGAGGCAGAAAGGGTTTTGCTCTGGTTCTGGACATGTGTCCCACCTCACTTAGGGTGTATGTTTTTCATGTGAGCTGACTGGAAGCAACTGCTCCAAGGATTTTTCATTTACCTCCTTTAGATCCCCGTAACTTAGGAAAGGCCTAAGACGAGGCGGTGAAAAGAAGCATCTTCATTTTGCACAAATTGCAATGTCTCAACTGTCAACGAGCAGAGGCTACACTGTTAAACTTATAAATTAGAGGTAAGCTTTTGTGCATTTCAGTCACTGTCCCGGAAATCCGAGGCTGGATCTACTCTTTCACCAAACATTTCTTCTTTTTTTGTTTGTTTGTTGTTTTTTTTTTTCATTCTAGTGGAATATTTATGAAAATGTTCTGTTAGTTTAAATTGATATTGGACAGAAATTAATCTGAATTTGGAAAGTTTAGTGATGATTTTTCAGATTACTAGCACAGTACATGTACTATATGTGAAAAAAGTATAATCAAAACCACTTGGGAGATTTTTAAAGGAAAATTCTTAATATTGTCTAGTAAATTTTTTCAACTAACATTCTATTATTCAACATTCAATTTTGAGACTTGAAATGTTTAAATGCACACAAAAATTTCATTAAAAATTCTGGACACGCTCTGTGTCTAAAAAAAATAAACCAAACAAACACAAACTAAATATTAGTATTAATTTCAGATTAAACAATTATTTTGTTTAATTTAAACCATTTTAGTTTAAAAAAAGTCAAATAATTTTCAGTCAACTCAAAAAGAATAGGATTAGGTTTAAGGGGACTTTGAGGTAGAAAAGTGCTTTAAGGTAGAATAGGAAAACCATTTAAGCTGAAAGGAGAATTTTATTCACATAGGATGGATGTTATTTAGTTAATGGGGCTTTTAAGTTTTGCTCTAGAAGCAAAGAAAATCCAACCTTCTCAATAGCTGCCTTTCAATTTTTATTTATTGCTTAATGCAGACATCATATCTTAAGCCACTGTAAACCACAGAAAAGGCTACTTTTTTTCTTTTTTATAATTGTTTAAAGACAGCATTTAAATGAAAACAAAATTACAGTATTTTTTGGGTTGGAAGAGACCTCTGGAAATCATTTATTTCAACACCTTGCCAAGGTAGGGTCACCTAGCACAAGTTACACAGGAACATGTCCAGGCGAATTTTGAATGTCTCCAGAGGAGATTGTGTGACCTCCCTGGGCAGCCTGTTCCAGTGCTCTGCTGCCCTCAGTGTAAAGATATTCTTTATGTTGAGGTGGATCTTGTGTTTTGGTTTATGGCCATTGCTCCTTGTCCTGTCATGGGCACCACTGGAAAGACTCTGGCACCGTCCTCTTGTCACCCACCTTTGAGATATTTATATGCATTAACGAGATCCCCCTCAGTCTCCTCCAGACTAAACAGGCCCAGCTCTCTCAGCCTCTCCTCCAAAGAGAGATTCTCCAGTGTCTTAACCATCTTAATTATCTTTGTGCCTTTCACTGGATCCTCTCCAGTAGCTCCATGTCTCTTTTGTACTGAGGAGTCCAGAACTGGACACAGTTCTGGCACTCCAGGTGTAGCCTCACCAGGGATGATTAGAGGGAGAGATCACCTCCCTTCACCTGCTCTTGGCCACACTCTTCCTCATGCACCAGGATAGTGTTGGCCCTCAAGGCCACATGGGCACACTGCCGGCTAATAATATACTATGGGCTTGACAAAACATTTATTTTACATCCTTATGTTCAGTCTTGGGGATATTCTTTTAAAATATATGATTCAATTTAGCTATACAATAGAGACCAATTATTTTTTTATGAATCTGATGACACTAAGCAAGTGCAGAAACAAATAAAAAACTCTTTTAAAGAAGATTTTACATTATATAAACATTAGAATGACCAGAAAATCCACCAAATTAAAACAATTCTTTTTCCTTTTACAGCTTTGTTATTGCAGAAAAAATAGAAGTCTACTAAATTGGCAATAATTTATTGAGAATTGCTGCACAAAGCAGTGTGTCATCAGTGAAGTTGTTAAAGGAGAGCTAAAACAATTATTTAACTTTCTTGTTTTGAGGCCAAATAATTTCTATTAATCTTTCAATTTTGAGATTTTTTTTGACTTGCTTACTTTTACAGGAAAGCTGCCATTAATTTAATTGCTGTTTAAAAAATAATCAGGAGATATAAACTTATTTCTGTTTGTCAAACTCTTTATGCATACCTACTTGTTTTATTTTAAGTATCTACGTGTTCTGCAAGGACCAGTGTAACCATATTTACTTCACATCACATAAAACTCAACATAATCAGGTTTTTTAATTCAGAGCTCACTACCAAAGTTATGAGTCTTAAGCTTCTGAAGAGTGTGTTAGTGTTATGTTAAGTTACTCTGGAAAGATGTATTTTCAGCTGAAATGGGGCTAAATTTAAAAAATGGTGGAATACATGGTAGGTCATAGACTGAATTTTAATAGTTGTTATTGTCAGTAGATATGAACTCAGGTATGTAATTGTCCTGTCTCTAAATATGTTATATCCATCACTTTCCCAACTTTAAAAGTGAAATTTCTCTACCAATTAAAGTTTCAAAATGATAGTTAAGTTCTCTTGGCTAGTTATAGATGTAAACATTGAGATCTGACAGAAAAAGATATAATTGCAGCATAGTTATCTGGGTTTTTTTACTTTTATATGAAGGTTATGATCAAGGAGTGAGTACAAGAGACTGCAAGGAGTCCAATACTATATTTGGCTTTCAAAGTCCTGTTAGTTAATTTAAAAAATCCTAATTGTTTCATATTCCTGGTCTCATAGATCATATAACTGAAATTTTATTTGGATCAGTATAGGGGTATTTGTCTTAAAATGGAATAAAACTCAAAATGATTTTGTAATAAGTGAGTTAAGTATTTCATTAGATATTTAAATGGATGCATAAAGCTCTTATAAGATTAGCTAGACTTATGTATATATTAAATCATATACATATGCTTAAGCTAACTAGAAACAGGAAATATCCCAAATTGATCACTATAAAATTGATTAGGGAAGATATTTTGCTTTCTTTGTTGATAGAAATAAGGAATGCAGAGGCCATTAAAAGACAACTGGTTTTTTTATTGCCAAAGTAGATTTTTAGGCTTCTTAGAGATTAAGACAGAAGGGAACAAGCAGTTCGATTATACCTATTCATTCATGGAAAGATGTAATAGGAAAAAAAGCAAACTTTAAGAAGCTAAAGGCAGAGCAAAATGCAAGCAATACAGCACTGCATTTTCCTGAGCTGAGAGGAAACTAGAAAGAACAGAGTACATGGAGCAATGACAGTGTTTGGTACTAGTTGACAATGACATGCAGAGCATCCTAACCAATAGTGTTTATCTCACAGAGCATCTGAATTATTCATAGATTCCAACAGTAGAATAAATTTATTGTCTCCTATAAGAGATATAAGAGGTTGATAAACTGCTTTTCTGACCTTGAAGAACTTTGTTGGCACATTAAGGGACTTTGATACATAGCAAGGTGCAGACACTCACTATGATTTGTTAGGTGCATTCTGCTGGGACTGCACTATCAAGTGAATTGAAAACAAAAAACCTCTCTCAAGAAAGTAGTGTGAAAAAAAGTGCCAGTGGATTCTCTCCCACTGTCTCTGTGGTACTGATCACCAAAAAATGAACAAGGGAGGGGCTTTTAAAAAATTGTTTTTAAACTGCTAACCTGTGGAGAAGAGAAGATGGAATATTTTCTTCTCTTTTGTTTTCTGCAGCCTACATACCTTCCACTCTGGTACAAGGGATTATGACCCATCTTGCTTTGCCCACATTTTTTTTGTTTTGTAGCCCACACCGGGTTTCCAACAGTGACAGTAGGGCCTCAGAGATTTCAGAACTAAGATCCTACTGATATGGAATGGAGGACATGCTTCTCTACTATAGTGTAGGGTATTTGTATTTCTAAAAATACCCTTCAAATGTGGAGAACGGGAAAAAGTTGATTGAGGAAAAAAATTGTAGCACAACTGAAACATTTCTTTCAATGGATAAGGAGGAAAAGTGGCATTAATTACTGGCAACAAGTGTTTCAGAACATTTATCTTAATAACATCTCTTCCACCTCTATGTATTTAGTCCACTAGCTTAATATCAGGATCCTTTGATTGTCTCCTGCTTGGATAGGCCAATGCACCTTACAGAAGTGGTTAAATTACCTGTTTTTCTCAACCTCAGGGACTCAAAAGTTGTAACTGCAGAGGCAGAGGCATCAGCACACAGGGCCTCCAGAGATCAGCAGTTTGCATCACAAAACTGCCATCTGTAACTCTGAATAATTAAATATAACTGATAATCAATCAGGAGCATATGGTTAGCATAACAGAAATTGAACTGTCGCTGAAGTCAGGGAAAAAGCTGCTTCACTGAGGATTAAGAAGATTGGATTTTGGTTACCTGCACACTATATTGCATGTGAATAAAAAGAAGATTTTAGTTTCCAGTATAAGTAGTCTATTAATCCTAATAAATGCAACCATTTTTCCTACAGAAACATTTAACATGGGTTTAGTGCTTTTACCTCATTCTAATACTCCTGTCATAAAACAGCACAAAAATAATGTACCATCTTAAAAGAAAGGACTGTCTTGTATAAGCTATTGAGAAAGATTTATTATTTTCAGCTCAGAAACAGCAAGAAAAACATAAGAAGGTTAAGGGCTGAACTGAGATCACCTAACTCAAATGAAAGCAAAGCAGGCAAAACAACCCTGTTCCTGTGGCTTGTGAGAAACCAGTTGGATAAACATGAGCAAAACGGTGATGCTTCCTTTAAGATAATATATTTTAGATAAGCAACTGTCCCTTCCTTTGCAAGCAGTTGCTTGTAGTTCTAGCAGCCACTGGCAACTACTAGGGATGCCTTCATCTTATTCCTGCTAACTCAGAAGTGTGCAGTTTTGTCCATATTGTACTTCCATCTTCCTGCTTTAGTAGGAGGAGGCTACTTGGATTGAAAGAAGTAACTAATCTCCAAGACCAGCACTGTTACTACCTATGGGAGTCCATATTCAAAATCACGTTATTGTTCTAAAAAATGGAAAGAGTACATGGCTGGAAAATTGCCCTACAGGCAACTAATAAGGATCAATATGTTATTTATGGGTGTAAATACATCCCACCACATGCACACTCTATGGGATGGGGCGCTACTCAGTTTGGGTAGTTTGTGTTCACAAACACAGTGCTGGTAATACTGCATGCCTGAGCCCTCAGCGACTGGAAATGCCAAAGGGCTAGTTATGTATGCCTCTGATGATGAATAATCAGCAAGGGATTGACAGTAAGCATAGGTAATTTTGATTGAATAGACTCTCTGAGTTCATATGGACAATTCAGAAGCCTATTATACTTGTTTAATGAACATGAGTAGAGTAATAGAGATCATTCATTAATTCACTACGTTAATTGAAGCCAGTATTGTTACCCTTCGTCTTTGTTTAATTTTGCCATTATCTGACCTAGCTTTATATTGTTGATATATTTAATACTGTGTGAACTGTTTCATGTTGACTTTTTGATGTATTATAAAAAATTCAATGCAATTTTATTAAGAACAGGACTGAAGTGGGATAAACAGTAACTCCATCTCTAGTGCTATCTATATTTTAATTTTCAGTGTAAAATGTTCTGCCTGACCTTTTAGAAAACTCTATTACATTAAATTAGGATGCTCTATTTCGAACAGTCAATGTTCCTACTGGAACTTCTAATAAAACTCGGAAAAGGAAAATATTTATAATTTAAGCTTGTCCATCATCAGATTCGTACTGCAATTGCAGACATTAAATGTAAAGGAATAGATATATTTCAGGTAAAAGCAAGAAAAATGCCTGGTGTAACTTTGGATCTTTTCATCAAGTAAAATGATTGGGGGGTTTGAGCCATTAGGATATTTTTTAAGTTTCTTTTTTTCTCTGACACTTTTGGTTCCAAACCTGAACTTTGGTGGCTACTGGGATAGTATGTGAATTTGCTCATTAATTCATTTTTGGATAGTCCCAAGCCCCAAGCCATGTCTTTGCTTTTTTTTTTTTTTTTTTTTTTTTTTTTTTTTTTTTTTTTACTGAAAAGACTGATGGCATGTTAACACTTCTGAGGTTATTTGTTCTTAAGTACATCTTCTAGGTTATATGTCATAATGACAAGCAGGCAGCATTGTAGGTGCCAGAAACATTACAGCCGTGTAGCAGGGTTACAGTTCATAGACTAAATCAGCTCAGAAGATGTATGGGTGGTCCAATGATTGCTGAGTGCTCAGTCCAGGAGTTTAAAAGAAAGAGTCAATGAGCCGCAACTGTGTAAAATAGGGGTCAAATATGTACAGCTGAGGCTCCACATACATCAGAGAGGGTTATATTTTATCTTGTGGTCTGTAACATTTGTTACCAAAATGTGGCTCAGAATCACTCTGTTAAAAGCAGATTGGTATTAATTAAGATTACTGTCTCCCCTAGAAGACAGGAGGATAGCAATATAGTTCTGATACACCTTCAGCATATTGCTGTATATCTCAAAGTCTAAGTGCCAATTCAAAATTATGAAGAAGATATTCAATCAAAACTGTCTCCTCCACTGACTGACCTTTGGTTTTGTATCAGTGATTTTCTTGTCAGCACACTCTGCTCCCCTAGTCATAACTTCCTTTTTTCTTTATCTGCATGACTTTGTGTTCCAGTAGACAGCTGAATCTATTCCAAGTCTTTATAACTATTTCTGGATTGATAAATAATATTCTTTCTCTGGTGCTGATTCAGTTTCTTTGATGTGAAAAGAGGGCTTGTACTGAGTTAGCGAAACAAAACCCAAAATTCTTGCATACCGGCGAGAATTCAGAGAGCCTCATCAAGCTCAGCAAATTTAGCTTACCTCCAATACACAAAACAAGTTTGGAGGAAAAAAAGAACTCAGTTAAAACATTAAAATCCCTAACTTTCACACTCTGAAAGCTTCTGTCTTTATTGGTGCAAGTCTATAAGGATTCTTATGGTGACCCTCTGTGGGTTTCCATCCTCCACTTCTGGAGCAACCTAAACTGCTTCAGAGTCTTTAACACTGAGTTGCTCTTTTTTCTGCCCTAGACTGGGGATGGTTTCGGAGGGGAATTTGATCTCAGATCTGCTTTCCAAACAGAGAAGTCATAGCTGGTATGATTAATACACTTTTGAGGCAGAATATAGATTTCCTTTGCAATGGGTCTCCTGGGCAGGTGGTGAGGGTGCTTTGAGGATGCACAACGGCTACAATGAAATTGAGGTTTCTGAACCAGTGTTTGGGAAATTGCGATAAGAAGAACTTTAACCTAAGAAATGAAGAGAGAGAAGTGAAATGTTAGTGCCCCAGCTACTTAGAGTTTTAGCAGGAAAAAGAAAACACAGACAAACATGAATCTAGAAGTAAATATAAGCAATACTATTGAGGAAGGAAAAAAGCAGCTGGGGGTATTGATATTAATAAGAACAATAGTAAATATAGAAAGGATAATTTTGAAAAATTTATATTTAATCTTGTAAGAGAATTGATACGGCTATCAATGCTGCTGTAGCCAGTTCAAATTTAAGAACATAGAATATACAAAAAAGAGGATGGCCCTAAACACTTCCGGGGATAGGGCATTCACAGCTTCTCCAGGCAACATAATTTCATGAAAAGAACTTTCTTTGTTACGTGGTCACTATAAGAGGAACTAAATGCCCAAGTCTTCTAGCTCTATATTTAATGCTTAATTGGAAGAGAGATAGCTTACTTGGCATATTAAAGAAAACTAAATTTAATTACCTTTTGTTTAGTTTATAAGCAAGTTCTATAATCAGTCAAGAACATTGCTTTTGACTACTTTGTTGAAGCTTCATCTTTTTATTTAACTTTTGTTTCATTAAATCCAATTATAGAACCTGTCAACAACTGAATCTCAAAATATTCAGTATTTTTTCCTTTCCTTTATAATGGGTGACAAACTTACGTAGGTGGAATAGTTTTTGTTCTGTTTTGTTGTGTTTGTAGAAAAAAACCAGTAAATTCAATGTACTGTAACATGAAACTATACAAGTAGGAGTACAAGAATGTGGGCTTATCCAACCTGTAAAAAATAGAAAAATAAAAAATCTCTGGTTATTAAGGATAACAGTTGCTTATATAAATTTTCAGCAGACTATATTAAGTGTCCACCTTGGTTTCACTACCATTACTAATTCTGTAATCAGTGCCTAAAAGCTTTATTGTTATTCACAGTATCAGAATGTATGGCAGTAAATGTACCTTTTCACTTACATTAAATCCTGTCTGTTTTAGGATCAGGTGGGTGCCCTGCTGATGGAGGATACAGAGAAGACTCAGTTACTGAATGCCCTCTTTTCTTCAGTCTTTACTGCTAAGATTAGTCTTTAATAATTCCAGGCCCTGGAGGAAAGAGACAGTCTGGAGAAAGGAAGAATTTCCCCTGGTCGAGGAATAGCAGGTTAGAAAACATTTAGGCAAACCTGACATGCACAAAGCCATGGGCCCTAATGAGATTTACCCAGGAGTGCTGAGGAAGCTGGCAAATGGTATTGCTAAGCCAATCTCCATCATTATTGAAATGTCGTAGAGAACAGGAGAGGTGTGTGTGGAGGAAAGCCAGTGTCAATCCAGTCTTCAAAAGGGCAACATGGAAGGCCCAGAAAAGATGAAAGGTGGTCCAACAGTTCATTCTGAATACCACCTCTAAGCATAGGGAGCAAAAGGATGTTATCAGGAGTAGTCAATGTGGATTAATCAAAGGAAAAATCGTGCTTGACCAGTCTGACAGCCTTGTGTAATGGCATGACTGACAAGGTAGATGAGGGGGGAGCAGTGGAAGTTTCCCTCAGCTTCAATAAGGCTTTTGACATTCTCTCTCCTAACATCTTAGGTAAGCTTGGGAAGTGTGGGTTGGATGAGTGGACAGTAGCATGGATTGAGGACTTGCTCAGTGGCAGAGCTCAGAGGGTTGTGATCCCTGGCACAGGGTGTAGTTGTAGGTCTGTAGCCAACAGTGAGCTCAGGGGTCAGTCTGGATCCAGTCTTGTTCTTATCGCTTCTTATCTTAACTTATCTGTCACAGACCTTGATGAAGGGACAGAGTGCTCCCTCAGCAAGTTTGCTGATGATAGAAAACTGGGAGGAGTGACCCAAAGGCTGTGCTCCTGTTCAGGGAGACTTGGACAGGTTGGATGGAGAGTTGAGCAGAGAGGAAGCAAATGCAGATCAACAAAGGGGTCCTGTACTGGGGAGGAATTACCTCAGGCACCAATACAGGCTGGGGGGTGACCTGCTGGAAAGCAGGTGGAGAAGGAGCTGGAGATTCTGGTGGCAAGGAAATGTGGGCAAGGAGGCCAACAGTATCCTGGGGTGCCTTGGGAAGAGCACTGACAGCAGGTCTAGGAAGATGATCCTGCCCCTCTACTCAGCCCTGATGAGGCCACACCTGGAGTGCTGTGTCCAGCTCTGGGCTCCTCAGTACAACAGAGACAATGAGCTATTAGAGTGAGTCCATTTGAGGGTTATGAAGATAAGAATTAGGAGCATCTCTCTCTTTTAAGGGATGGTTGAGGGAGCTGGGCTTGTTTAGCCTGGAGAAGACTGAGAAGGAGTCTCATCATTGTATACAAATATTTAAAAGCGAGTGTCAAGGGGATGAGGCCAGACTTTCAGTGGTTCCCAGTGACAGGATAAGGGACAATGGTTACAAACAGAAACACAGAAGGTTCCATCAAAATATGAGGAAAATCTTTACTGTGAGGGTGACTGGAGAGCATTAGAACAGGACACTCAGATGGGTTGTAGAGTCTCACTTCCTGGAGATGTTCAAAACTCACTAAGACATGATCTAGGTGAATCTTTCCCAGGGAGCTGGGCTAGATAATCTTCAGAGGTCCCTTCCAACCTCAAAAATTGTGTGACCATGACTTCCTTCCACTAGGTCTTGAATATAATTTTGAAATATTGGATATAGATTGGATGGGCCTTGAGGCTTAAGAACAGAAGTGCATAGATAATAACTCTTCCATTAGACTCTTATATCACTCATTTTGTTACTTTAGCTACTAAGGACATTTTATTAGTATGTAGCTTTCAGCATGACATGGAAAACCACTATGATTTTTAGCATGGGGTAAACAGTCTTTTAGATACAAAAATAAAATATAAAAGAAAGCTTTTTATTAAGCCATAAAAGATAGCCAAACAGGTAACTAAATGTCAACATTGCTATTTCAATGTGATTATACCTTCTTCCAAGAAGAAGGAAGTATTCTAAGTGATCAGTAGATCAAGCTTTCAACCATGAAAGAAGTGCTTTACATTTTGCTGGTATATCTCAAAAATGTAATCTTCTGTACAACATCTTTACAAGAAATGTTTTAATTAGTGAGAGATGAATATTAAATGTTTAGTGAGACTTTTATAACTGTTCCTTTTTGACAAATGGATATTCAGATAAAGCTGGTTTGATTCATCATAGTTAGCTAATTGTTAAACTGCTAACCCCTGAGTCTACACTAATAATTTAGCTTCCCTCTCTAGCACATCAAGATAGAAAGACATTCCTTTCAGAGAAACATTTATTTTCGCTATTCTAAATATATATTTTTTTGATTTAAAGCTTCTGAAAATGCTTTCCTCCCTCTTTCAGTAGAAGAAAGCACACTAGAAGAAGCGCAGATCTAAATTACTCATTTTGGATTACATGCCTGACATGATGGCTGTCAGTAGGTGGAACTCTCCCAGGAAAACCAAATCCAAGGTAAGTTATTTAATTCCAAGTAAAATCAATAGATGACAATAAAATGAAATAACCTACAGTAGTTTCTTAACAGAGTCCTGCCTAGAACAGCAGTGAAGATACAAGGCTGCTTAGGGATGTGAAAATGGACCTCTTCAGGCCAGAACTGGAAAGCTAATAGCCACAGCATTTGCTCTGTAGACTTTGTAATAGAAATAATACAAATCTATATAGGGAAAACAAAAATTATAGTATAGCTTTATTTTCCCACCTGACTTGAAAGAGGAAGGGAAAGGGATTTTTGAAAAACTATCAAAAACTAAACCTTGCTCTATAAAATCATCTGAATTCATCATGGCATTTGAGGGTAGGATGTTTTGAAGTATACCTGAAGGTCATTGTTTCTGGCTGAGTATGGACCACAGTGAGCTCCATTTTAGTTAACCCTAATAATGGATTATATTTGTGTATAAGATAATAAAAGCAATGCTCAAAGAAGTACTCAAAATAAAATTTGCTTAGGAAAATATTAGATATTTTCTCACTGCAAGTAAAGCAAATTTAGTTTATTAAACAGGAGAAACAAATATTACTATTCTTTTCCACTTGTTGCAGAGAATCCACCATCTCTGTCTTTAGCTGTAGCAGTTGTGTTTCTGTAAGCTGTTAGTTTCTAACAGTTATTCAGTCTTGTTCCCAGCTGAAGCAGTTATTTCAGCATGGGGGCAAGACTGAACCCAGCTGCTTAAATTCTTTCAATTTTCACTTGGTCTTAATGCTCACAAATTTCCACTGTTACAATATAGAAGCACACAATTTATTAAAATATTTTTGAGCTGGATCTTTGATAAGGACCTTGGAGTCTGGCTCAAGGATATTCAAGCCTAATGTTAGGCATTCAGCCCAACAGGCCAGAAGTTAAACAAAAGAGTCAAGCTAATTTAAATGAAATCTAACAAACCTTTTCAGATCCCAACCAAAGATGCTAATTTAAAGGCCTGCTTTTCTGATAACTCACAGACACACTGATCTTGTTCTGTTTTCTCAAAGACACTAAAAATTAAAGTGCTTTTGCTCAGTTTAAGTATCGAATCACATTTTATGCTTAACAGAAGCTAAAACTCAATCGCAGGAGCTCATTTAATATAAAAGACATAAGAAAGAGGCATGAGCTCCTATATGCTAAAATGCTTTATAATATAGTCCAATTAAAAAAAATTAGGTTTCATGAGACAAAAAAAAAAAAAAAAAAAAATTATGCAAGGGAATAGGAATGAACAAAGATCACTGGACTCTACATTTCTCCTTACAGCAGCTCTAAAAATCATGCTTTTTGGTTATGCATACTTAAGGTGGGAAATCATTCTGACTGTTAAGAAAGTGGAGAACTTTAAATTATTTCCACACTTACCCAGAAAGGGGGATTTAGAGCAAAGAGACTAAGCATTTGCAGGGTCTGAGGGGTGTGATGGAGGGAAGGATAGTTGGTGTGGTTCTCTTAGAGTCTCAGTGGCTTGGGCATTTCAGCAGGCCCAGAGACCTTGTTCTTGGCAGAAGGATATCACCAGCAAGTTCACATAAATCCAGGGCGCACCTACTGTGTGAGCTGCATTTTGCAGAAAATAGCAAATATGAACAATCCTGTGCAGCATCAATTCATTTGATTCCCTCAATTTCCCCTGCTTCAATTGCTGCATTTACAACTGTACATTCTGGTATAGCAGTAAACATAAATGCTTGCATGCAGGCTTGAAGAAACAACAACAGTGGCAGCACCAGGCAGGCTTTCACAAAAAAAAATACACAACAAAGTGAGAGGCAATAAGCTGGTCTGAAGACAGGGAATTAAGGAATCACTATCTTAGTGTCCCAAGAGGAGCTCACAGAGGTGTTCCTGCTACTCATTTTCTGAAGCAGAAGGAACAAGTCATTCCTAATCCCTCTATTGACTGCCATCTAGGGGCCCTAAGAATTTTATAGTGCATATCTTTTTTGCCATCAGCTGTATTACTTTCTATGTAGGGAATATAGACAGGAAATTTTCTTTTTCTGTCACCTTAACGGTCATTGATCCAGCAGATGTCTGAGGCAGAAGCCTTGTAATTGTAAAGGTTACCCTAGATAATAAATTTTTAAAAAATAGAAGCTGGAACACTTATTTAGAATTTTCTCTTACTTTGCAACTAGTGTACAAAGTAAAACTATAAAATAGATGTGAGAAGTATCACTCATGACTCTATGCAGTAAATTTGAACTACTGAGACATTAACAGTCAAAGAAAAGGATAGATTTTCCTGAGTTCTGAACACTCTCAGCTTCCTCTGAAATAGCCAGAAATTCTGGATAATTTCCACTTCAGAAAATAACTTCTTATTTTTTTGATGTACTTTTCATTCACTGGCCGTTGAAACACCATAGCACTTGCTCACCAAAATAAAAAGAGACTTGGTTGTCATTAATGACAACAAAATTTTTTTGAAAAGGTGCTGGGCACTTTTGGAAAACAAGGAATATTGCCATTTGCTTTCTGGAGATTATTGTGTACAAACTATCTCAACTCACTGAATAACTCCTTAGTCATTAAAGAGCCAGTACTGTGCAGTTTTAGTCAAGGCCAGAGGAATAATTTTATTTTTTGTCTCCAGCATGATATAACGCATAGTATTATAACATAATACATAATCACATACCTGGTTATCCTGCATGTAGTTTTCTTTATTTTAGGAAAAGGTCTGCCTTTCTGTCATGAATTATAAACTTCAAGCTATCAACAAATTAAAGAAGCTACATTTTAAAAATGGGAACTTAAAAACACAAGTAGACTTTTATGTGCATACAGAGGCTGTGTTTGACAGTGTACAATTATTTTTAGATAAACAATATCGCCTTACAATGCTAAAAGCCTTGTTATATCTAAATATCTGACCTAGTTTTCTTTTTTTTTTTTCTCTTCTCTTTTCTATATTTTTTTTTTAAGATGTTACACAGGATTTAGTTTTAATTGGTTGTTACAGTGCAGTTCTGCTGTGGCCACCCAGAGATCTTTGTAAATAACATGTTACAGCACAATGTTGCATTCATTTCCGTCAGTAAATGCAATTTTAATGGAAGTTGCTTATTTGTTTTGCTACATTTTGAGGGAAAATTAAGTGGGGAAAAAAGTGCAAAGAAAACAGTGATGACTTTTTAAAGATCTCATTAAAAAATAAGCATCTTACATTCTACCTACCTCTGTGACATAGAAGGCAATATTTTAGGAAAAAGACTTACCTTAACTTCAAGTCCTTCCTTTCCTGACTAATTAATGCTCTCAAACATGGGGTCCAAATATACAGGTAAAAATCAATCAAGATCTATACATGCCTCAAATGTCACCATATCCATAAATAAATTTGGGGGCGGCAGGGGCGGAGAGGTGGGTAAAAGTAGCTTTTTTTTCCTCTTATGGCTCTCTGCTTTAATGCAGGCAGGGAATGATAGAGGGAGAAAAACGGTATCTTCATCATTCCTGGAATTAGTGCAGCACAGAAGATACTGAATTTAATTCTATTTCTTTCAATCTTTTACCTCAAAGCCTGTAAAACCAATGGAACAATTCATATAGTAAAGGGAAAATTTACTGTGAATGAAAATGACAAAATCTGGTGCTCAGAACTAAGTGAGTAGTTGTAAGTAAGGGCTGTACAAGACATAATGCACTGCTTGAAGCCTTTCTTCAGTAAGCTTTTAATGTAGGTGCCAAGTGGTACAAAAAATTTTCAGTCTGAGAACATGGAATAAGGATTGTGAAACTTTAAGTCACATTACAGTACAGGGATTCTGCACTCAAAATATCTTATACTGTGAATACAAATACCAGAATAAAAAGAGAACAGTCACTTTTTTAAATAATTTCTGAGGAACTGCTGACTTTTTTGCTGTCTCAGATTATTGCCTAAAGTCAGCTATTTTCCTAAAATAGTCATAATGTGGACAAGAGAAATCTTTCTGTATGGTGTTAGAATAGAACAAAAAATAAGTATGTCCTAGCAGGGTTACAACTTCTTATGTTGATTGAAGTGAGGCACTGAAGTTTCCATCTACCATTTTCTACCTAGAAAATGAAACTGATTATACTTTTAACAATATCCTGCTTGACTTTTCAATACTGAAACTGTTTTATAGTATAAATGGGTATCTGGATGAGTGAAACTGGCACAAGGAGTACACAAATACTAAACATATAAACAATATTAAGTACAGTAATCTTAAAATGATATGTAGTATAAAGTTCATTCAGGACACCACCAAATGAAATTACAAAAATATGTGACTACTTGTGCTTCACTTACTTTAAAGGCTTAGGTGCGTGGGTAGCTGTCACAGCCATGCCTGTTTTCCCATAACAAATGTGTCTTTGACCAAAATCATAATTCTTTTCACTTGCCTTATAAGCCACTCTGTGTGCATATGTGTAGGAGGGAAGAATTACTAGGGAACACTAATTTCATTCAGACTAGGTGAAAAGGTAGTGCTCGTAGTCTGGTGAGTTGGGCAAGCAACAAATAGCCCTTCCCTTGAGGACCTGCTGACAAGTTACACTGTGTTTGCTTTTCTGCACCATTTCACTTAGATAAAACTTTAAGCAGGTAAGATTTAGTTCCTTAAGAGAGTGTCAGAGAGAAAGATTATTCTGGCAGGTGGTCCTTGCTGCCAGCATGCTTGATTGGTACAGTAAACCTATTCACTTATATTCATGGATAACTTTCGAGTTTCACCCCCCCTAGAGTACTGCTCTTTCAAGTACCACTTTTACACCCTCTTATGTAGATGAAATTCAGGCTGGCTAGGAGTACTTTTGCATTCTTGGGTTTAATTTTAACTATACAGTAAATACGTGGGTAGAATTCTACCCAATAATGAAAGCCAATATTCCACTCTCAGCTGCCTTAAGTGTTCTTCAACATCAACAAAAGGCAGCAGATGGGTCTGTTTGCATATTTTTTTAAAGAGAAGGAGAAAGCAAAAGAGATTTTGTGATATTTTAGCCTGTGTTTTATGGGGCATTTATGAGTAGAGATGTTCTGAGTAAAGATTGCCTCAGATTTCTCTACCACATGAACTGTTTGTTCTTATTTAAGGCAATACTTCCACATGTGGATTTTTTCTTTTCCAGTAGGAAATATTTCCAAATGATTCCTTGCACAGTTCCTCAACCAATGTTTCATATGTTTTGAGAAATATTTTGTCTGTGGATTGCTAATCCATTAAAGCTTCTGATATATATTCAGTGTTTGCCAAAGCTGCTAGCTTTGGGTCAGTGCTCTCTCACCCATAATTACAATAAGAAAATCCAATCTCTTTGAAACACCGAGGTTTTAGCTCACCTTTTATTTAGAAATAAATGAGTTAAAAGTCAAATATTTGACTGAGTGCATTGGACTAAGTATGCTATCCAAAGGCTAGCAGAGATTGGGGTCTAATCTAGATTCTGCTTCTTATTGCTGTGTTTTGGTTTATATAGTGATATTAATATTCATGTCTCCAGAATAAAAAAATTATTTGGGATTTACTTTCAGCTAAACTGTAGAACTGCAGTTCTGTTTGCTGATGCAGCACATGCTTGGAGAAAAAATAAAATGTTATTGCTTTGACAATTAAAATACCAGCTGGTATTTTGTTTTGATCCTGGATGTATTTAAATATAGAATAACTTTATTTATTTATTTATTTAACTCTGTTTTGTCCATCAAGTCCATTATTAAGGGTTAAAGGATAAGCAAGCAGTAAAAGCAAAATAGTGATATCTGTCTCCCTAAACCTAAATGTGTATTTAACTCACAACGAGATTTTAAGGGGGTTAGAGGGAGTTAGATACCTAAACTTAGTTGTTATTCATCTATCACCTTGCACCATCATTTTTGCACAGAATCTTCTCAATTATAATGTAGCTTTTCTATATGAAATTAAGCATATCTCACTTGATATGCTCAGATATGGTATACAAAGACCTGTGGGGAACTACAAATCAAAGCAAAATTCCCATGTGCTGAAGACAGTAAATGCTCTCTCATCTCTTTCTCTATAAAAATGTCACCTTCATGTTCATTATCCATTCTTTTTCTTACTCACTTGTGAAAGATGGGAAGCCTTCTTCAGCACTCAGTGGTAGTTTAGAAGGCCTTGAGCCTAGAGATCAAAAATAAAGAAGGAGAAATGGATAAAAATGAGGGCAGGGAGAGAAAAATCATGAGATCTGGTCCAAAAGTATGTAATAAAAGAAGACATTTATTTGATCTAAAATATTTTTTAAACCTTTTTTATTGATTAGACAAGATTTTGTGATGAAAACAAGGCTTTCTGGATTTCTGTTTTATTAAAAATATACAGGTAAGTTTCTCTGGTGTGCATAATTTTGTCTCTAAATGAAGATGTTCAAATGTTCATTTGAAATCAACTTCTACATTGCAAAGAATTTTTATACAAAATTTTCTATCATGAACTATAGATACAGTGTATTTTTCTGCACTTACTGCTCCAAATTTTTTTCCCATGTGGTAAAATATTCATTGCCACCATTGTAGCTGATGTCTCAGTGGGTGACCTGCCCAGTGTCAGAGAGGAGACATGAGGCAGAGCCAGCAAGAGCAGGCATTTTCCCAGTCCCACATTTGGTAAGCTCATTTTCTTCCCCCTGATTTTATTAACTTAATTTCTTTGGCAATGCTCTCCTGGGTCAGCAATACATTTAAATGAACATTTGTAACCTCAGAGATCTTTGCCCTTACTCCCAAAAAAACTTCGTGATTTCTGTTTCCAGCAGACAAAAAACCTATTTCCTGCTTAGCCAGAACTTAGAGCAGAATATTGCTTGTCATAAGATAGACAAGATATTTGAAGAACAGGCTGTTCTCCATTTGTCAGTGTAAGATGTTTGTGTTTCTGCCTTTCCTCCATTTCTCTTTATTTAGACCTCATGTACGTACCCATCCAAGCAGAAGATGGAATAGTTATTTGCCAGAAAATTGAAAGAAAGGCTTGATGTTACCATAGGAAAATAAGGTTCAATGATTCCACTTAGAGCAGAGTATCAGAGAGAAACAGCAGTCACCAAGGCAAAATCCTCAGCTCTGGTGTGATCTTCTATAAGCTGTGACACAGCTAGCAATGGCTGTGTCAGTGGGGAGAGGGAGGAGGCCAACACTGCTCACAGTAACCTCCTCATGCATCACTGTCAAGCAGGCTGGAGAGAAAAAGAAGCAAATCCTCAGTGTAAAATTGTTTCTCAGTCTCAAGCTGTGGCAGCAGCAATGCAGTCTGCTGTTCATGTAGAAAAGGTGTCAGCAAAGGGAACAAAGGTAACCCCATGGAAACAACAGCTTGCTGAATCCATTTAAACAGTATCTGGGCAATGTTCATAAAAAAAACCTGCACAGCATTAAGATAGAGGAGAAGTATATTAAATGAGAGTGGAGTGAAGGTATGAGAGAGAGAGAGAGAGTAAGATGGTGCTTTGGAAAAGAAAACACTTCATCTAAGTATTCCTGACTGATTGCAATGCACTGCTCAGCACATGCTGCAATTTGAGAAGAAGGCATCAGGTAGGGTATCCATCTGTTGTTAGGGACCAGATCCCACTCTGCGCAGGAAATGAGAAACTGTCAGAAGCTGAACAGCCTAAATTATAAAAATAATTTAGCATTTAGGGTACCATCAAAAGTATTTCTGTTGGTTTTTGTTAGAACTACCTGTTTGCAAAGCTGTGGGCCTCCCAAGCAAGGGGGAATGGGCAAAGTCAGTATCACACTTGGGCTTTCCATAAAGAATGTATGGAATAACATGTCTATGGAGGCTTCTGTCTTCTTTGGGGCTGATAACAGAGGCAACTCATGGTCAGAAACATGAGGGTTCAGCGTCACAGAAAATGACAGAATGATCCAGCTTAAGCACATCTAAGCTAAAAAAACTGTTTTCCCCAAATTATATAGGCCCTGTCTGCCTTGTAAATTAGTATAGAAATGAGGGACTGGTTTGAACCTGCTTCATCTCATTTTTATCCAAAAATTATGACTCTACACCAAAAGAAGGGCATGATTCAATGTGGTTTCCTCTTCATATTAAGTGGACTAGCACCTTTGAAATGAGCAAGGAAGACTTTTTAGTCCATCTCAGCATTTCTCTGCTATGTAAAATGATCATTCACTCACAACACTGCAGGTTTTAATTTAAGTTTATAGTTTATTGCCATTTATCACTACACAGTCACCACAATTTTGGTGTATACAAATAAAGGCAAGCACATAATATATTGGCTTCAAATAGAATCACTAATGTTATGCAATTTTTACTCCCTGCTCTTTAATACTGGCATCCAATAAATAAGTATTGCTAATAATACAAATAGAACTGTAATTGTTTAAACCCTGAAGGTATGAGAAGTAAATCTAATTCCCATTGAAATATATGAAGACTGTGCTCTCCTGTGGGACAAATTGTTATATACGGTTGGCTGGAGAGTAAGAGTGTAAGCTCCATTAGGGAAAAGTGTCAGGATGTCTGCAAATTTTAAAATTATAGAAATGTAAAATTTAACCAGAATTCACTATTAAAATATTTATTTTGCTAGTGTTTCTTGAAATATTCTTTCCTTTTATACCTCACATCTATGTGCCCAGCCCATGTGTTTAATCATGGTATTTTTGTTACTTTTATTTCTTGTGGTTGGAAGAATCTGAGACCTAAGTTCATGAAAGCTCCTGCTCACTCTTTCGAAAATTAGCATTGGTTCTAAAATAAAAATATCACTATGTTCAATTCTTTTCATAAGCATAAGGAGTCTATTCCAAATCAAATACCATGTCCAGATTTAAAACCTGTTTAAAACCAGTTTAAAAACTGATTTCTTCCATCACTTCATAGGCTGACTCTTATATACTCTCACAACTAAATATGAGAGTCAGCTGATGAAGAGAAATCTTGTTACTACCTTTGTAGGACAGTTATAAATTATTTTGTCTGGGTATCTACTTCCTAAGTGTTATCATCCCTGTTTCAATAGCACTTTAGATTTTGTCTAGGTTACTCATTCTGCCAAATAACTGTAACTGACATTAATGAGCTTTATATACCTTTATGTACACTTTATACACTTGAAATAATCAAGTTGTAACTACACTTTATATATTTGCAATTATACAGTGTTATTATCAAGATCAGAAATTATCTTCCCAAAAAAGAAACCAAGGGCAAAACTCTTTTTACTTTATAAGCTTGAAAAGAGAATAATCATGAATATGAACTAAATGTATAGTAATAATGAATTTTAATACAGCACTTAGCATTCTTCTAAAAAATATAACCATAAACGAAATAATAATTTAAGCAATTATCTACCTAATTGCAGGTGAACTAAATAAAAGAGAAAGTAGAAGTATATTTAAAATGTAATAATTTTACATATTGGGAACTAAAATAATGATGTTTTTATCCTGAATATAAAGGGGAAGCTTTTCTTTCCATTTTATTTTGTACAGTTGAAGATTTGGGGTGTGAATAAGGTCTTATATGTTCATTAATATAGCCTTTATTGTATATTGTTGTAAGCAAAATAAAAATATGCTTAATGGGCACAGTTGGACTGTGAGTTAAAAATATTCACCTTTAAAATATTAAAAATTGCCTAAGTACATCTTGCTCAGAAATATTTATTTAATAGCATGTTCTGGAGCTGAAGGTCTGGAAAAGTAGCATGTGATAAAATTTCAGTTTCCATGGTAACCTTGATTGTTTTTAGTAGCAAGGTGCTGAAACATAAAACATGACTTGATTGGCAGCTGCCCTAAGGCATAAACTCCTGTAACATAACTAAAGTGCATTTTTGTTTATTAATATTATGCAACAAGATAATTTTTTCTTTGCTGCTGATTCTACCATTAAATTTTCAATGTCTAGAGTTTTGTAATACACTCTAAACAAAATAATAAGCTCTTTTAAAGCAAAAATTAGAACTCCCCTGAAATGTAAAAGATAGAAATGTTACTGCTTTTGGCCTGTGTTTGCAAAGGTTTAGAGAAATGAGAGGTTTGCTATTCTCTGTTAGCAATTAATTTTTTTGTGCTGAAGGTTCCCCAGCTTCAACATCTTTAGACACAGGAGCAAATTTCTCTCTGCTTTCCAGAATAACAATAATTTACGTTCATCACTTCTTGTTAGTCACTCTCTCTTTTCTGTTTGATTCAAAACTCTGTTGTCCATATGGTGCTTCTTGATTAGAATTTCTTTCTTAAGAACATTCACATCAGAGACAAATCAGCTGTTTTATTAATTGCAATTCTAACATCACATGGCTAAGTAGTTTATGTATTCTCTGCCTGGGTAAGGTATGTGGTGGAAATAGTATCTACCCTGAAAATAAATGACACTGGAGCCACCAATGAAAAAAAATGAGATAGATGCATTTCATTTGTGCTTCCTTGGGATGCTGTGACTATGAGAATAGACATTTCAAGCCATAGCCAGTAGTGCTGTTGAAGTGGGTTTCTTGTAATTCTTACATGTCTCTTGATGAATGGTTTATCCCATTAAGTCAGGTTTTTGCTGAACCTAAAAGCAAAAAGAAGGGAGAGTGGAAGGAGCCATCCCTCAGCTGTTCCTCAGAAGGCCCTGGACCCTCCTTTGGGCACAAGGTCAGCTGTTCTCAAAAAGTGAGCCAGAGGTCCTCTTCCTCTTTTTAACTTCAGCTTCAGCCTAAAAGAACTTAGAGAGGTGATGTTCATTTCTCTGCTCCTCCACTGGACTCCTCACTGATGGCTGCACATCTGTTTCCTGCTTCAGACTTCAGAGCTAAGGGTTGACTTGAAGCCTGCTTTGGTGCCAGTACTCCAGAGAGGCTGACAGGCAAATTGCATTTCAGGCGGCTCAGACACACTCTCCTGTACGTGTGCAGTCATACTTCAAACTTATTTCTGCTTCTGCTGCTCAAAGCCTATCTCTGTGAGTACACAGTGAAGGCATTTTTTATTACTTTCTCTACTACTTCTCACAAGTAAGTGAGGTCCCTAGTAATAGATTGTTTCCTTCTTTAGTCTCAGCTTACTTTATAGGTATTGCTTCATGCATCTAAACTCTTTTAAATCAGAAGAGATGCTTTTCTACCTGAGTTAAGGACATCATACACTGAGTTAGAAACTGTGATATGAGATCTACACCATCTTGCACTGCCTAATAGGGTGTCATAAAATCATCCTGGTGAGAGAGCTTCTCCAGTTAAGTTTCACTGCTTACTTTATTATATCACTAATCTGAACAGGTCCACTCCTGCAGAGTCATTGCGTGAACTCTCCAGATGAAGGATCCTGGAATGAAACTTTAGAGCTGAATAAGTCCAGCATAATCTTCCTGTCCTTTTCACACTTTGCTTGGCTTTTTAAAATTAAGTCAGATACAGCTGTAGTTCACTTCTGTGCCATTTTGTGATCACCGGGAGACTTATGTTTTTACATTGATACCACCAAACCCTAAAAAAAATATATCCTATATACTCAATAAATATAATCCTGAGTAGAGTAAAAACAATATAATGGCAATAAGAAAAGTACACCAAATGCTGGGAGTAAGGAAGAGAGGTCTCAAGAAAAATAACATGAGTTAAAAGATATTGAAAGACTATTTTAAATGCAATATTCACTCTTTAGCATTCAGTCTCTCAGAGTCATCAGTGTAGAGACCATATCAATAGATGAGCTGATATAGTATCATCATATTTAGTATAAAAGAGGAGCACTGTTTCACTTTGAGTTCGTGTATGACCAAAAGATTTATGATACACACATCAGGGTGCAGCTGAAAAAGATGGCATGGTAGTTCAGGGCCAGACTGGCAGGTGTATATTGCTCTATGAGGAAAGAGTTTCTTCCCCTTCTGTTTACCACTGTTAGACTACTCTTAGTAGTGGTGATAGTCTTCAGAATATTCTTTTGCTGTAAAGTGTTAGGGTAAGGGACATTCCATCCATCATTAAAAATTTAAATTCACTATCATGAAGAAGCAAGTTCTTAGGTAAGTTCATTGCTGCAATATGTCTGGGACCAAAAAAATAAATCCCAGGTTTATACCTTCTGTATGAGGAATGTGTTCCAACCTAACCTCTATGCTGAGCAGCAAAAGAATTTAAGGTTGTGCTGCAATCTGGGCATACTGTTCCACATCAATTTCCCTTGTTTAAAAGAATAGAAATGCAGATGTGGGGGGCACTCCAGGTGAACAATAATCATAGCCCCGTGTAAGGTGTAACAGTGGCACTTCAAATAGTCCCTTCAAGTAGTTTCTGAATTCTCGTCATGTGAATGAAATTGTTCATTTCAGTATTTTCTTGATCCACGAGACACTAAGTCCTTACTAATTCTAATATTCAACAATGCACTTGGGTCACAGAAACTTCCTTTTTCATTGAAATCTTGATATCTCTTTTTTGTATATCCTTCAGTGTGATTAAAAATGACCCTTTTCTTCTCTGTAGATGAACAGAAGGTTCTGGCTGTGGAAGTCTGCTTCATAGGGTTTACATATGAATGTATATGCCACAGCTGTGATCTTGAAACTTCTGATTTGAGAGTAAAATATAGCAATAATTGAAGAATTACACTGACCAAACTTCAGAAAAAAAAAGGCAAAATAGAAGGTGAATTGTAGAAAGTTTCATTAGTGTGCTCTGTCTATCCACAAATGCAAAAACAATTCAACAAAACGTTAGCTGATTAGTATATTGGTTTATTACTGATGAATAGTTTCACTGCCTTGTTATTCACTATGGACATTCTTGGTTCTAATAATAATAAATTATAGCAGCTGAGAGCTCTGTTAATTATCTGGGAAGTATGTCTCAGTGTATCCATGTTTTCTGAATGAAATTTATCCTGCAATTAGTCTGTCAAAGGGTGTGACCATGTGCTTCTATGACATCTGTGGTTAATAATGTACTGAGGAGTGCTCTTACACATCAGTTTTTTCAGCGTAGTATATTATAAAGATGCATATATGCATACTTAGTATGCATGTATATATTTTCATATATATATACACACACATCCATTATATATCTATCAGATGTGTGTCTATGTCTGTCAGTTTGTGTGTGTGTGTGTGGAATGCATCTACATCTTTTAGAGCAGTGGACTGTCAAGAAGTGTAACATTTCCAAAGTTCCAGTGGCTTAACATGTTCCCTTCAGACAAGACCATTCTGAAGAAATTGACTGTGAAATAAAGAAACACAAAATTACACTTTATTCCTGAAAGAAGTTACAGACTGGGGAAAAACTGGTGATTACAGTCTCAGTGTTCTCATCACCCATATGAGCACTGGTTTCAGCTCTTTGTGCTTTGTGCTTTACACCAGACAATTCTTCTAGGTGTCTCCACTGACTATTGTATCATGGTCTTTTGAGCTTTCCAAACAGAAAATGGAGTCTGTTCCCACTTTTGCTTTTCCATGGGGGAATTTCCATACTACAGCTCCAGCAACTCCATATCCTGAGCAGAGCCATTCAAACCTAATGGTCCTTTCAGTGGCAAAGTATTGTTTCATTAAACTTCAGTCAGGAAATATAGATGGTCTCTGTGGGCTCAGTCATAGCTGCTCAGACACAAGCTGCTCACCAGGTGCCCTTTCAACACGTTCAGGAAGTTCACACAAAGCACAAATGCAAGTAATAACCTCATCCAAATTAGTAAGCTAGGGGGAAATTTGATACATACTTTCTCAATTTTCAAATCATTATTCTCTCAGACTAGGTGTGATTGGCTATTTTTAAGTTAAGGAACAAAGAAACAAATCAAAAGAAAAAAGCCAAATCCACAGAACTACACCTGTCTTATCTTATAGAATCATAGGATATATTATTAGAGAAGAGACCTTTGGAGATCATCCACAAAGTAGGTGACTTTCTGTTCAAAGGAAGGCTATCTTCAAAGTTATGTCTTCCTCAGGACTCTTTCCACTTGAGTTTTGATTATTTCCAAAGACAAAGGCCCCGAAGCCTGTCCAGGAAGCTCTTGCAACTTTTTTTTTTTTTTTTCCATGCAATCAGAATTTGCCTCACCAAAACTTCTGCCCAAACCCTCTAATCCCTTCACTGAGTACCTGCAAATAGTCTGGCTTAAGTTTGTTCTGTAATCTTTCATTAAATACTTTAAAACTGTAATTAGGTCCACCTCTTCAGTCTTTTATTCTTCCATCTAAACAAACGGAGCTCCCTTAATCTCTGCCCATACAATATATGGTTCAGTCCATCCCCATCATGCTTGATTTATTTGAATTTTCCCCAGAAATCTGCCTCATTAAAAAATTCCTTCTTTGTATTTTTATCGATATTTTTCTGGTCATGTAAGCCACAAATGTTTCTCATCTAGCTGATTCAATTTGCTTCATTGCGAGAGTGCTCTCACATACAGGACTCACCAGTCCACCTTTTTTTTTTCAGTTCTTCTACCCTTAGCAGACATAAAACATTTAAAATCCAGTCCCTTCTCTCCCTGAAAAACCCACTGGCAAAAAGTCATAGAGGCTTTTCCTCATTACTGAGTTGCTGTTTATTATATACAATAGAAGCTCTATAGCATTTGGGTAAAGTGACAAACTACATGATATTAATATTAGGCTGCTCAGCGAGCTGTGGAACTGGCTGTAGTCCATCAGCCAGCTAATTAATGAAAAAAAAAAAAAAAAGAGAAGTGGAGAGCACTTACTTTTGATATTTCAAAAGGAAAATAGAAAGGAAGAGAAATTAAAAAAAAAAAAGTTTCACAAAACCTCTTAATATAAATTGCTTTTGTATCACAGGCAGTGTATACTACAGGATACACTGAGGGTTGAATTATCCCAAATTACTTACACGGAAATGCTATGTAAAATTGACAGCTCTGAAAAAATTCTGTGATGAAATCTTTTACTGCTATGCAAGTTTTATGTACTTTCTTCCCCATATTAGATATGAATCTGCTTTCTACACATGTTGTACTGTCCTAGATCTACAATAATCCCAGAAGAGTTTCAAAGACCTGAAGCCAACCTCACAAGAAATGTAGTTCTGCACTGGCTCCTCCCATACTTTTTTTTT